>VMDO01002599.1:13214-105839 GCA_007922755.1 Pedetes capensis | reverse complement strand
TAGAGACAGAGGCAGAATAAGGAAAGAAAAGACAATTAGAAGACAAATTCTTGAAGGTTCATTCCATATTTGTTAGGAGTTCCTGAAAGAGAGAACAGAAAATACAAAAAGGAAACATATCAAAAAGTGTAAGAAATTCTCACACTAAATAATACATGCCCCAGATTAAAAGGCACACTGAGTACCTAGTACAAAGAATGGGGAAGCAGGAGATGGGCCCCAAGATACCTTAATAATCAGCACAAAATTTTTGAATAAAATGGATAAAGACCCAAAGAACTTCCAGAAAGAAACCAGCCAGTAACATACAGAGGATTAAATTGATAAAGACTTTTTAATTATCTATGTATGAATGTGGGGCTGGGATTCAGCTCAGTTGGTAGAGCACTTCTCTGCAGTCTCTGAAGTCCCAGGTTTGATTCCCAGCACCACAAAAATGGGAGAAGGATGTGGCAATCCACTCCAGAGGTAATCCCGAAAAAACAATCAGCCATTGAAAACCCTATGAGGGTCGCTATGAGTTGGACTCGACTTGATGGCACCTAACAACAACAACAAGTATGAATGTGGCCTGCAGCCATATCCCTGCGGCATCTGATCCCATCAGATCTTAGAAGCTAAGTAGGGTCAGGCCTGGTTAGTACTTGGATGAGAGTACTGGGAACACCAGGTGCTGTAGGCTTGGGAGAAGGACCCAGCAACCCATTCCCAATAAAGAATCCACCATTGAAAACCCTATGAATAACAGAGACACTAAAAATAGTGTTTCACCTGATGTACATATTGTTACTATGAATTGGACACCAATTAGACAGCAACTAACAACATGTACGAATGCCTTCAAAATTCTGATGAAAAATGACTTTCAATCTAGTATTCTATATCAAAATTAAAGAAGATGGAAGAAATACACAGAGTCATTTTACCAGAAAGAATTGGTGAAGGACTAACCATTTCAAGAGGTTGCATATGAGAGGAACCAATGACACTGAAGGAAGAAGTGGAAGCTGCCTTGAAGGAACTGGTAAAACACAAGGCTCTAGGAATTGATGGAATAACAACTGAGATGTTTCAACAAACAGATGGAGCACTGGAGTTGCTCACTTGTCTAATCCAAGAGAATTGGAAAACAGCTACCTAGCCAACTAATTGGAAAGGACCCATATTTTTGCCTATTCCTAAGAAAGATGATCCAACTGAATGCAGAAATGATGGAATGTTAATATTTCATGCAAGTAAAATATTGCTAAAGGTCATTCAAAGTGACTGTAGCAGTATATAGACAGGGAACTGCTAGAAAGTCAAGCTGGACTCAGAAGAGGACCTGAAAACAGGGACATCATTGCTGACATCAGATGGATATTAGCCAAAAGCAAAGAATACCAGAAAGTTGTCTATGTTTTATTGACTATGCAAAGGCATTTGACTGTGTGGAACATAACAAATTATAGATGACATTGTGAAGAATGGGAATACCAGAGAACTTAATTATACTCATGAGAAATCTGTACATGGACCAGGAGTCAGTCATTCAAACATAACAAGGAAACAGCAACGAGACACCATTAGACATCTAATTGGGGCTGGGATTTAGCTCAGTTGGGAGAGCACTGCTCTGCAGTCTCTGAGGTCCCGAGTTCAATTCCCAGCACCGCAAAAATGGGAGAAGGGCCTAGCAATCCACTCCCAAGGCAATCCCGAAACAATCAGCCATTGAAAACCCTATGAGGGTCGCTATGAGTCGGATACGGACTCGATGGCACATAATAACAACAACAACAACAGACATCTAACTGCCTGATTTAAAGTCAGGAAAGGTGTGTGTCAGGGCTGTATCCTTTCAGCATACATCTTTGATCTCTATGCTGAGCAAATAACCTGAGAAGCTGGACTTTATGAAGAAGAACATGGCATCAGGACTGCAGGAAGACTCATTAACAACCTGTGTTATGCAGATGACACAATTTTGCATGCTGAAACTGAAGAGGATTTGTAATATTCATTGCTGAAAATCAAAGAACACGTCTTCAGTGTGGATTGCACCCCAACATCAAGAAAACAAAAATTCTTACAATTGGGTTAGTAACTTCATGATAAATGGAGAAAAAAGATTGAGTTTGTCCAAGATTTTGCTTTACTTGGTTCTATAATCAACACCTGTGGAAACAGAAGTCAAGAAATCCAAAGATACATTGCATTGGGAAAAGCGGTTGCAAAAGACCTCTTTAAATTGTTGAAAAGTAAAGATGTTAAGTTGAAGACGAAGGTGCACCTGACTCACGTCATGGTATTTTTAGTTGCACTATGTGGTTATGAAAGCTAGACAGTGAAAAAAGGAGACAGGAGAAGAATTAATGTTTTTGAATTATGGTGCTGGAAACAAATACTGAATATACCATGGACTGCCAAAAGAACCAATGGATCTGTCCTAAAAAAAGTGCAACTAGAGTGCTCCTTGGAAGCAAGGATGGCTAGACTGTGTCTGACATATTTTAGACATGTTATCAGGAGGGACCAATCCCTGGAGGAGGACATGTTTGGGAGAGTGGAGGGTCAAGAAAAAAAAGGAAGACCCTCATCTAGATGGGTGGACAATGTCTGCAACAATGGGCTTAAGCATAAAAAAGATCGTGTGACTGGCAGTGTCGGGGGAGTGTCTTGTTCTGTTGTACATAGGGTTGCTACGAGTCGAACCTGACTTGACAATGCCTAACAATAACACCTCAAAACTATCAATCAAGTATGAGGATAAAATAATTTTCAGATATGTAAAGACCTAAAAAAATTTATCTCCTGTGATTCCTTTATTTTTTTCTTTTTGTGGTACTGGGGGTTGAACCCAGGGCCTGGACCACTGAGCTGCAACCCAAGCCCATTTTTCTACTTTTTGAGACAAGGTCTTGCTAAATTACGCAGACTGCCTCTGGTCTCGAACTTACAATCCTCCTGCCTCCGCCTCCCAAGCCACTAGGATTACAGGCGTGTGCCACCACGCCCGGCTCTGTGCTTCCTTTCTTAGATATTCTTTTTTTGTTGTTCTTTGTTTTGTTTTGAGACCGAGTCTCTAGCCCAGGCTGGCATCACACTCTCCAGCTTCTCACCTCACCCTCCCAAGAGCTGATATTATAGGCCTGCACCACCATGCCAAGTTCTTTTTCTTAGAAATTCTTAGAGAACATATTCTACTAAAAACAAAGATCAAGAAAGAGGAAAAAATGGGACCCAAGAAACAGGATTCAATCTAGGAGGGGCAGCAAAGCGAAATCTCAGGATAACAATTATATGACTAGAAAACAAACTGCAGATTAGAGCAGAAAGAAGGTTTCCAAAAAACCAAGTCTAGCATAAAATATAAGAGGAGTTGACGGATCACTGGGTATGTCTGAGCTTATGGAAGGAGAGGGGAACACTGATTAGAATGTAAGTTGTGTGTGCAAAAAAAAAGTGTGTGTATATATACACATATATATGATAAATTCATTTGTAGTCTAAAACAAAGTGAGGCAATTAACAACTCAAGAAAAACAAATAATTCAAGAAAGAAAATGAAAACATAATACACTACTTGGCTTTGCAGTGAATATTTACTTAGTTGTAACACCAATGATAAAGACTCATTTAACACCCATTAGGACAGTTGCTGTCAAAAAAAAAAGAAGTGTTGCAATGATGGGGGAAACTGGAACTCTCATGCACTGCTGATGGGATTATTAAATGGTCCAACTGAAATGAAAAACAGTATGGAGATTTCTCAAAAAACTAAAAATGAAACTACTACATGAACCAATAATCACACTTCTGGATATATATAGCAAAGAATTTAAAGCAAGGTCTCAGAGAAATACTTGAAGACCCATGTTTACAACAGCAGTATTCACAATAGCCAAGAGACAGAAGCAACTTGAGTGTTCATCAGATCAATGGATAAACAACACGTTGGTATACATATACAATGGAATAGGCTTAAAAAGGAAGGAAACCTTGTGAGATTATATATAAACCCTGAAAACATTAAGTGAAATAGGCTACTCACACAAAAAAATAAATACTGTATGATTCCACTTATAAAGGTATATTGTTGTTGTTCTTATTAGGTGCCATCAAATCAGTGTCCAACTCACAGCGACCCTACGCATAACAGATGAAACACTATTGTCAGTGCGTCTCTGCTATTCATTGGGTTTTCAATGGCTGATTGTTTTTTGGGAGTGGGTTGTCTGGTCTTTCTCCCAAGCCTACAGCTCCTGGTGTTCCCAGGTGGTCTCTCATTCAAGTACTAACTAGGTCTGACCCTGCTTAGCTTCGGAGATCCGATGGGATCAAACGACACAGTAGTACCACTGCAGGCATAAAGGTAAGCAGAGTAGTCAAATTCATTAAAACAGAAAGTAGGATGTTGTTTACCAAGGACTGGGAAAGGGAAGTAGGTGAGTTTTTGTTTAGTGAGTATACAGCTTCAGATTTATAACATGAAAAAGTTCTGGAAATCTTTTTCATGACAATGTGAATATATGTAACATTACTGAACTATACACTCAAGAATTGGTTAAAGTGAGCTGGATGTGGTGGTTCTCACCTGTAATCCCAGCACTCAGGAGGCTAAGGCAGGAGGATCTATGTGAGTTCAAGGACAGCCTGATCTACACAGTGAATTCCAGGCCAGTCTGGGCTACATAGTGAGACACTGTCTAAAGGAAAAACAAAACAAAACAAAAAACCTGATAAAAATCTGTGAGGGCTGGGAGTATATCTCAGTGATAGAGCATGTACTTAACATACACAAAGCCCTAGGTTTGATCCCTGCTGGAAGAAAAAAAAATTTCATGGGGTCACAGTAGTATTAAAATAAATAATAAAAACAAAAACCTGAGTGTTTAACAAGACATCGTGGCACATACCGATAGTCCTAGCTATCAGGGACACAAACAAGAGGATCAGTTGAACTCAAAAGGTAGAGGCCAGCAAGTCAAGGCCTCAAAACAAAACAAACAAAAAGCTAGCTAATAATCGTAGAAGAAATTATGTATTTAGAAAATGTGTATTTTCTATGCAACTCCCAGTATAATAGCTCACTGAGGCAAAGATCATCAATGAATGCTTAAACCATTAGGTGAAGAGCTGTTGGAGAACAGGATATTTGAATAGTACCAAAGCATTATCCCACAGATGACTTACTAATTGTAAAGGGGGAAAATGTACCCTTCAATAGAAAGTTATGGCTGTTCATACCTTAATACACTATCAATATTAGTGTAACAATCTGTTATTAGGCAATCACATGTGCCTCTTAATTTGATACAGAATGGATACATAACAGCCCCTCTGAGCTATTTCTGCCCAAAATGCTTAATCTGAACTTAATCACGCTTCTATGCCCAAATTCTTCTTGTTGTCAGGTGCTGGTGAGTTCTGTCCGACCCATAAGTGACCCTTATAGGGTTTCCAATGGCTGTTTTGGGATTGCCTTGGGAGTGGACTGTCATGCCCTTCTCCCATTTTTGCAGTGCTGGAAATGGAACTTGGGACCTCAGAGACTGCAGAGCGACACTCTACCAACTGAGCTAAATCCCAGCCCATACCCAAATTCTAGTTTACAGAAATGCAGGGAATGGAAGACAAATTAAACACCACCAAGAAAATAATCAGACAAAATTCAGAATTAAGAACTACAAAATTGGTGATCTAAATTAAAAGATTAAGGACACCATAACTAGATATGTGAACTCTGATTAAATACTATTTGAACAAAATTACAAAGAAAGTTTGGAATAACTGTGGAAATTGGAATATACACTAGATATTAGATGATTTTATGAAATTATGATTAAATATAAATTGCCAATAAACAAAAAAATTTAACCTTACTAATTGTTAAGACAAAATGTTAATATTTACCTATCAATATTGGCAACAATAAAAATACAATTTTTGGGGGCTGGACAATCTGGTAACACATAACAAAAGTTTTTTTAAATGTATATATACTTTACCCAGTAAATTCACTTCTAGGTACTGATCCTATAGAAATAAGAGTCATACATAAACATCTATTGACCAGAATGCTCACTACAGTATTACTTAAGAAAACAGGCAAAACCTAATTATCCAAGATGGAATAAATTCCATAATAAAATACTTTGTAATCATTAAAAATCTTAATGGGTAAACCAAGCATGGTGGTACATGCCTGTAATCCTAGCATTCAGAAGGCTGAAGAAGAAAGACCTCAAGTTTGAAACCAACTTGGGCTATACAGTGATACCCTATCACAAAAAAATTAAAAAATAAACTTTTTAAAATTAAAAAAAGAAAGAAAGAAAATCTAAACTGAGTGTGGTAGCACACACCTGTAATCCTACCACCGAGGAGTCTGTGGCAGAAGGACTGATGTGAGTTCAAGGCTAGCCAGGGCTATATAGTAAGACCTTGTCTTGGTAAAAAGAAAAAAAACAAAGGAAAAGAAATCTTAATGTGGTATAGGTGACATGGAAAGGTCTTTAAGCTATAAAGTACAAAGAAAGTAGATTACAAAATAATATGTAATTTCCCTATATATAGTCTACCTTATAAGGGAAAAAAAATTGCCAAAATGTTAATTTTGTCATTTCTAGGTGATAGAATTGATTGAGCAGTGATTTTAACTTTTCTTGTTTGTAGGAGAAAGTATCATTATTTCTAATAATCAAAAGAATAAAGAAATGGCAGAGCAAAGTTACTTTTTATAATTCTAGAGTGGAGAACTAACAACTACCACCAGAAATTACAGGGAAGCCAAGTTTGGTTCAATGTAAAGAACTGTTGTTGGTAGGTGCCGCTGAGTTGTATCGAATAACTTTCCAATAATTACAGTTTTCAAAGCAATAAATAGCCTACCTCATGATAATGAATTTCACATTATTAGAACTTTAAGCATAAAGGCTGAATGGTCATTTGGTAAAGATATACAGATTTATGTGTTAGGTGATCAAAGAGTAACAGAGAATGGGAATAGGAGTTTTCTACTAGAATTTATAATTCCACGTAGTATTCCATTAGCTGGAATGCCACGTAGGCAGTGGTTGGTGTTTCTTTGTAAATGCTACTAAAAATATATATGGCACAAAAGAGTTATGTCTATATGAGAATAATGGAGTTGAAGGATGATTTATTTTGTTACATTCTACATTGATAATACACACATTATTGATAAAAGTGAAAGGAGATGACTAACTCAATGGAGAGGATTCAACAGAATTAGCACAAACTGCATTTGAATCTGCCCCCTTCTAATTTCTGTGTATAATAAGAATCTGAAGAGTTAAGCATTTCCAAAATAAATTAGTATTAAATATTCCATAAAGGAAAACAAGAGGCACTGAGCTCCCCTTTTCTGCTTCTGGCTGTCCTACAATTCTTATGTAAATAGAGGAAAATGAAGAATACAATCCTCTTCCTTTTCCAATATGGTATACAAAATCTTAAAACTTTGAGATTCGGGGCAGTGACTATAATCTCAGCAACTCAGGACACAGAGGCAGGAGGATTACAGGTTTGACACCAGAGGCAGTCTGTGTACTTTAGCAAGACCTTGTCTCAAGATAAAAAATAGAAGAGGGGTGCTGGATGCAGTGGCGCAAGCCTGTAATCCCAGCAACTCAGGAGGCAGAGGTAGAGGGAGGAGGATTGCAAGCTTGAGGCCACAGGCAGGCTGTATAACTCTTGAGATTTTGTCTCAAAATTAAAAGTACAAAATGGGCTAGGGTGTAGTTCAGTAGTAGACTGCATGCAAAGCATGCATGAGGCCCTGGGTTCAACCCCCAAGTACTGCAAAAAATAAAATAAAGGGACTCAGAGTGCAGCTCAGTGATAGAGAACTTGCAAAGTATGCACAAGGCCCTGAGTTTAGTCCCCCAATACTACTAGGGGGATAAAAACAAACCCTAAAAGATGTAATTTTAAAAAAACAATCTCTTATGGAACTTTTCCAATATACACAAAAGTAAAGAATAGTATAACATCAGGGAGCTGTGGTGCACATCTGTAATCCTAGGGACTTTGGAAGGGTAAGGCAGGAAGATCTCGAGTTCAAGGCCAGAGACAGTCTGTGCAACTCAGCAAAACGCTGTCTCAAAATTAAAAATAAAAAAGGGTAAGGCTCAGTAGTAGAGCTTTTGCCCAGCACATGTGAGATACTGGGTTCAACACCCCACTACTGGAGGAGACCAACAACAACAAAAAAGAATAGTCTAATGAATATCCATATATTTTATTTATCATTCCATTTCATTTATCAACATTTTATAAAACTTAATTTTCTGAATTTATTTTTTATATTTTGGGGACAAATACCAGCTATCACACTATCTTACCTATAAAAGTATTAGTCTGAGAAACATGAACTCTTGCTAAAAATGATAAATATTTAATAAATTCTAGTTGCTAGAGCTAGATACTGTTCTATGCATTATACTTGGATTTATACATTTCACATAAGCTAAGCCTTGTTATTATCCTCATTTTACAAATGAGGATCTGTGTGTGTGTGTTTCTTTCTTTCTTTCTTTCTTTCTTTCTTTCTTTTTTCTTTTTTTGGCAGTAGTAGGGGGTTCAAGCCCAGAGCCTTGCACAAACTAGACAAGTGCTCTACCACTGAGCTGCACTTCTGTCCTAAAATTTTTCAATCCTCCTGCTTCAGCCTCCCAAGTGGTTGGGATTACAGGCATGCACCATAGTACTCAGCTACAAGTGAATTTTAACAGGTCAAGGTCACTCAACTAGTAAGCACTGGTGCCAGGATATGAATCTAGAAGGTAACTCTGTTGTTGTTGTTAGGTGCCGTTGAGTCGGTATGCGACTCATAGCGACCCTCATAGGGTTTTCAATGGCTGACTGTTTCGGGATTGCCTTGGGAGTGGATTGCCAGGCCCTTCTCCCAGAAGGTAACTAGACTAGACTTTATTTTCCCAACCACTAAACTCTGCTGCCCTTCCACTATACTTCTAGCTGTTCCTTGAATATATATATAGGATATAGATTTTTGAGGGAGAGGGATTGCTGAATAAACAAGAGAATGGAAAAGATGCTAAAGTGTAAGCTCTTTGCTTTTCTTGTAGAATTGTCTTTAAATGCCCCAAATGAGAAAGGAAAACATAACTAGATATCAGTGTCAACTGCCTAGGATATAAAAGGAAAGTCCTCACAGAAAGAAAAGCAATGACCAGGCCTTTCCCACAGAGCTTAAATATAAACAAATCTCTTTTTTTGTTGTTGTTTCTGTGACAAAGGCTCTCAACCAAGCTGCCCAGGCTGCCTCAAACTTAACATCCTTTTGCTCAGCCTTTCAAATCCTGGGATTAAAGGAACGTGCTACCACACCTGGCTAAACAAATCTCTTTTAAATCTGTTCTTCCAATAACAAGAGTGGGAGGGTATCTATTCTTCCACAGACATAAAATAGTTCAAGCAAAAAGATCTCACAAGTAGAGGGAGGAGAAATCTGTATGTGTGATAACTGATTGCTTAATAAAATCTTGAGTGAAAAATATTCAGGCCGGAATAAGAAATTCTTCTGATTGATGCCTTAGAGTCTTAACCCTTTACTTACAGCCTTATAAAACAAACTACTAATTTAGGACTTTTCAAAAGAAAGAGAAGTCTCCTCTTCAGAAGACTGAAGATTCCCCTAAAATCCTCCTCTGTGATTTATAACAGATCTTAGAGTAATTAAACTCATCTTTTCTCTGGAGTTAACCTAGGACTTCTTCCTGAACTATCTTCCACTCTTCCCAAACACAACAGAAAAGCTCCTCTCTGGCTTTTACTGTACTTTAAATGTAATTTTCTAGGGAACTAATAAATATTGAGGTCTAATTGTCTTCTCTGGATTATGAATTCCCAGAGGGCCAAGACTCTATGTTACTCTTCTTTACATTTCCAATTCCTAATCTTCAAATCTAGCACCACCGAAAGCACTTGAGAAAAGTTTGCTGAATAGGGAATAAAGCTACATGTGGAAGGACATGTAGTAATCTTTATGAGAAGGAATTCTTTCATCAGCATAAAAACTTAACTCTCAGGCACCTTCAGTTCTGTCCACAAGCTCCTCTAGGAATTTCAGGATCACTCAACTGCTCAGGCTGAATGGTAACATTGATTATAGTCTCTTGAGGGCTGGGGAAAGAATTTAGCTACTTTGGTTTGCAATAACTTTTAATGAAGTATGGAGAAATCAGCTTGAAGGATCTGAAAGATTGTCAAACCTTTCAAGAGCTATTATTCAGAAGCCAAGATGCAGGACGGTGTTTGAAATCTCTGTTTTTTACATGTAAGTGCCAAAGGCAACAGAGAAAATAAGTAATTTCACAGAAAAAGAAAAAAACAAAAAAACAAAACCACAAAAACAATGATTAGTAAGGAGCACCAAGTCATTAACTTCTATTTTTCAGACTAAAAAAAAGTTTCTAGTGAAAATGTAGAAGTCTGGGCTACACCACTCAACCATGGAAGAAGCACTCTTCATGTATAGTACTGCCATAACTCTTCTCTAATACTAGTTAGCCAAACCACTTTGAGTGATTATCCGGTTAGACAATCCCTTGAAGCAATTCTTTGGGTAAGAAGTTAACTTCCTCACCAACTTAAGAAAATCCAAAACAATCTCCCACTTTAAGATGCATTAGACTGGAAAGAAAAAGTAATGTCATGTTTTATATGTCATTCTTTGGTTACCATGTTACCTTGGTTAGAGTCCCCTGGGTCTTCTATATGAGCAATGACTCTGCTGAGATAAATTTCCTTCTGTTTTTCTAGATCTGATTGTGAAAACGTCGAAACATTAGTCCTTGAACAAAGCAAACCAGAAGGAGGAAAAACAGTCCATTAGAACCATGAACACAGTGCTTTGTCGAGAGAAGTCACATACTGCTGTTTGGTTAGAACAACCAACTTTCAGGGGCAAATTTCTCTTTAAGATTCAGCAACAGAAGAGTGTTAATCACATAATATGAAGCTGAAATCAAGTATGAGTTGAGAAGAAAAGAAATATAGAAACATACAAACTCCTGCTAATGAGAAATAGAAAAGTAAAGATTAACTAGTCCCTAGAGAAAGAAAGCATCTGTAGAGTAGGTCAAGGTTAGTCAGGAAATAGCCAACTTCATAGAGACACAGAAAAGTTGAATGAAATAAAGACTGAAAAGAACCAGCTAAATCTGGCAAGGGGAACGGTGACCTTGGCAAGAGCAATTCTGGTCCTTGCTCATACTGATAGTACTAAAGAGTCAATGGATGAGAATATGGAGTTTGTAAATTTGTTACTGTTCCAAGTAGCAAAACTTGTGTTTTTGGTATACTTTCCATTATAAGAAATGCACAAAGTTTCCCTCATTTATGCAAAAAAACCCAAAAAGACCCCAGAAAACTGGGACTGGATTGGTAGTCAAAGAGGACTAGGCTTATTTGTAATATTTTAAAATTTCAAAGCAGAATAAATATAATATATAATAAGTGTTGTTGTTAGGTGCTGTTGAGTTGGGTCTGACGCATAGCCACCCTCATAGGGTTTCCTATGGCTGATTGTTTGGGGATTGTTTTGGGAGTGAGCTGCTACGTCCTCCCATTTTGCAGTGCTGGGGATTGAACCCAGGGCCTCATTGAGTGCAGAGTAGCACTCTACCAACTGAACTAAATCTCAGCACCATATAATAAATATGTAATAAAAAAATTTTTTTTTTCTAATTTCACTGTAAGAAAGCTAATCTGATTCAACCTAAAAAAATACCTTTTCTAGTACATGGTAAAGGCCCATGTATAGACACTGCCATCTCCTGGCAACAAGAAAATAAACTAAAAAGGTGATACAAAATCTATAACCCCGAACTAGACTTTTCTCCCAGTTGTATGCAAATTGGAAGAGATGACTAAATTATTTTCTGTGTAGTCATATTTTAACCTTTTTGTTAAAATTATTCTGACTCCCCATCATACATAACCAGGCTTTCTCCATATATAGAAGAGATTTCATTTATACAGTTTTCACTAATACATCTATTTTACTTTCCAAATAACTGGAGGCTGCAGAAAATACATCATTAGCTTTATTTTAATGACACAGAAACTAAGGTGAGAAATTATTTGACCCGCCCCGCCACAATTTCAAATTTCCTTATTCCCCACGTAGGGATTTTTTGTTGTCTCCTGACACTAAGGGGATGTTCAGGAAGGAAGGAAAGAAATTAAAGAGAACCGCCAGAAACCAGAATAGTTACACTGTTACATTACCTGGTTTTGGTTTGTAGAACAGGAATGACTTTGCCTAGTCTTCTCTCAGGGACTTTCATCTCCCCAGAATCCTTGTCAAGAACATACTGCTTATTCATTTCCAAGGCAGAAGGAAAGCAAAAGGAAAGATGGTTCTTGGTTATAAATTCTTATAAATTTCAGCCACAATATAAAACTAAAATAGCATTACTTATGGATTTATGGATTTTTTTTTTTTTTTTAAGATGTCTCATTACGTAGCCCCAGCTGGCCTGGGTACTATGAAGATCAGGCAGGCCTTGAACTTGCAGTGATCCTTCTGCCTCTGTTTCCTGAGTGGTGGGATCACAGGTGTGAGTCACCATGCCCAGCTATGGAAATATTTTTTAACTAAAAGTTATAGAAATGCATACCCTATTACTGTGTACCACATACTATGGTAATACTTTAAATATAATAATTATAATCTTAACAGAAATCTTTTGAGGTAGGGGCCATTATATATGGCAGATAGGGACTCAGTCACAAAAAGATTAAGCTTTGAACAACTGCTAAGATGATAATGATTTTATTATTATTTCTCCTTTCTTTAGGTTTCAGCATAAGTCTCAATCTTTCACTGCCATGCTTTATTTGATATAGCACCACCTCTGAGTCAGTCACTTAACAGCTAAAAATAATCTTGGCCAATTTACCTAACCTTTCTTGGTGGGGGTGGGGGTGGTGGTGGGGGTGCTAGGGATCCAACCCAGGGCCTTGCACATGCTAGGCAAGTTACCTACCACTGAGTAACATTCCTACCCCCCACCTAACCTTTTTGTGACTGACTCTTGATCCTCATGACAATCTTGTAAGACAAGTAGAGCAAAGAAGGGAAAATGGATTGAGAAAGGCTAACAAACTCATCTGAAATCCAGGTCATTTTTGTTTGGGATAGTTTCACTATGCAGCTCAGGCTGGCCTTGAACATAGGATCCTTATGTCTCAGGCTCCTTGCTTTGTTGTTGTTTTGGGGGTTTTCACCCCCATTTTTAAATAGCTAATGGTTAAAAAAAAATTAAAAGCTGAACCCAATTTCTCACTGGCTTTGGGTTCAGGTTGGGGCTCAGAAGGATTTTTTAAAACGTCTGAACCAGGGCAGGCATGATGGCACAAACCTGTAATCCTGGTGACTTGGAAGGCAGAGGCAGAAAGATGGCAAGTTTGAGGCCAGAGGCAACCTGCATCACTCAGTAACATCCTGTCTCAAGATAAAAAAATAAATAAAAAATAAAAAAGGGGCTAGTGGTGCAGCTCAAGGGTAGAGCGCTTACAAAGTATGTACGACGCCCTGTGTTCAGCATTCAAATACTGCGAAAAAAAGGGGGGAGGCTTGACCCAGGACAGGTTCAGGGTTCAGTTTGAAGCACTGCTATTTACATATAGGATTTAAACCTGAACCTAACCAAGCCTGATTCCTCTAAATTCAACATACTGCACCCACACCTGAACCTAAATCCAATTTTTCAAGGATGTGAAGCCCTGGCTCTACTAGATTGTAACACATCTATCACTATGGTGTATAGTGTTAATAGTAAAAGAGGTTGTACATGTATGGGGATGCAAGTATACAGGGACTTTTTTATACAATTAATGAATGAAAATAATTTCATTAATCTCTTCACCTTGAAAAGATGTACTTACTCTGCTTGATGAACTGGAAACAACTGGAAATCTCACTTCACAACTTGGTTTATGTGAGCCACCATTTTTCCAGGATGACCCCATATTAGAATGAATTTCTGAATGGTCTGAGATCTGAGAGAACACAGGTATAGATTTCTTACTGTCAGGTAGATTTTTATCAGAGATAGTTGGTTGAAAGTTATTGTTCGAAGGTGAAGAAAGCAGGGGCCCATCCCAGGTAGAGTTACTAGGGCTAATCCCTTCAGCTCCAGTGCAAAGTTTGTTCTCATTTCGACTAAGGTCATCTTCTCTCAACTGATCCCCAGGGGGTGAGGGTTTTGGAGTATCTCTGGATGAATCAATCTTGTCCTTATCAAGCACAGGATCACAAACTGTTGGATTAAATGGTGCAACAACAGTTACTTTTATAAGATTCTTTTCCAGTACAAATCGTCTGTTTAATGGTTTAGAAGGAGTTGGTCCATGACCAACTGATGTAGTTAGTTGAGGTAGTTTGTAGAAGCCAGGGGTCTCAGCTACTGGTCCCAAGCTATATGATGAACTTTTTTCTTGGGGAGTATCAAGTAGAATTTGGTGCTCTCTCTCTCCATTCTCATCATGACCATCATCATCATCCTTTAAGAGCACCTCAATCTCTTCCTCTGTGAAACTGAAATGGCCATCATCTTCTTCTCCATCCGACAGTTCCAATAAAGAGTCATCCAATCCATCCTCATCCAAAGAACCCCAAGAAAATGATGCATTGTCTTTAGGCAAAAAAGAGATACTAGAAGACTGCTCGGAGGACACTAATGAGCACGTCATATCTGGAGAAATAAGAGGAAATGTCACTGAAGAACAGGAAATATCTTAAACCAACTCCAATCCACTATACATAAAGGTGGCATTCTAATACTTTAAACTCTTTACACTATGACTTTTAATAAGAGAAATAATTTTAAGGTATTTAACCTTAGCAGAATCATGGAATTACCTGCTGAACAATAAGATACTTTTTTCTGACCAAAATGGTAAAAATTAACATGATAATCTGTTGGTGAGGATGTGGAGAGACAAGCATTCTCACATGCTATCAGAGTATAAATCAGCTATTTTGTGAAGAATAATTTGGCAGTACCATTTGACCTAGCAACTTAACTTCTGGAAATTTATCCTACAGCAGTACCTATTACAAATGCACATGGAACCATATATACGGATGTTCAAAGCAGTGTTACTCAAAGTAGCCAAATGCTGGAGGCAACCTAAATGTCCATCACCAAAAGAAATGTTGGTTAAATCATGGGACATTCATGCTATAAGATACTTTTCAACTATTTAAAAATCGCAATGAAAGAGATCTACATGTACTATCATGGAACGATTATCTATAATGTACAAACAAATATATATTATGCAAAATGTTTGGACATACAGTTTATCCTTTTAAAAAATAAACATGTATTACTTTTGAAAATAAAAAAAAGAATATAAGAAGATAAATAACTGTCTTTCATACTGTATGGAGCTACTGAAGCAATCTCTGCCTTTGCCACGAGACCAAATGGAAAAAGGTTTCAGCTCCTGCTGGCTGTTCCTTTCAGGAGACTTGTCAAAATGATTGACTCCCACTTTCCTGCAGGCACAAAGAAAATTAAAGGATCTTCTCATCACTTTCAACTCCGCTAATTACAAAGTCAACTGTATTATGCTTTAAGGTGCTCTGTCTATTAATTTTGATCTTGATTTTCTTTTAAATACCAGAAAGTTGGATTATTTTTTTTAGTCAAGAACACCAAAAAACCTTTAGAGGAAAAAATTATGCAACTTAGGAACTAGTTTTGTTCCTCTCGACAATTTATACTTCCTTTCAACTATCAATTGCTTTACCAGTATGAATACTGGCTTGAGTGTCCAAAGACCTGGGTTGTAATCATGGCTGTGTCACTAACAGGCTCTAACCACTAACCACTTAACCATATGGATTTGTTTCCTCATTTATAATATAGGGAAAAGATGGAAGAGACTAGGTATGCCAAAATCTAAAAATTAATCATGACCATACCAAAACCAAACCAAAACCTCATGTTCAATGTATATCTAATGCAAAGAAAAGGTCTATGAAGATAGAAATACAAAATCAATGATCTTTGCACGAAGACTCAGGGAAGACTTGTTGGCATCATTTTACTTTTCTATTGCAATGTTTACTTGTCTAATTAAAACCTAGTTTTTAGGCTGGGGATATAACTCAGTGGTAGAGTGTTGGCTTAGTATGCAAAGGCCTTAGGTTTGGTCACCAGTACTTCATTAAAAAAATAAAGTAAAATAAAAAACTAGTTTTTAAACAACCACTGCTAAAACTAATCTGTAATTATTTTCCAGATTTGAAAAGGTGATTAAAAGCTGATATTTCACATACTACATCTAAAAAGCTATAAGAAATGCTTAAACACTGAACTCAATAAATTGGAAAAGTCCCTATAGCTTTTTGTTGTTGTCGTTTTTATTTATTTGTTTTTGAGACAGGTCTTGCTATGTAGCCCAGGCTGGCCTCAAATGCAAGATCTTCCTGCTTCAGCCTCCCAAGTGCTTATATTACAAAGTATGTGTCACTATGCCCACCCTTGCAGCTTCTTAACTATATAATTTCCTCTGCTTCATTACCCTCCACACTACACCTTGAGTTTTCCCTTCAGATCATGCTTTCATTCTTCTGAGCTATAATTATCACACAGCACTGAGCTACATGGTATAGTTCTATATGACCACCAAAAAAATAAATACATGATTCCTACCTTCAAGGGATATATAATCTTGCTATAAAGATAAGATTGAAAATTAAGCTCCAAAAGGGGAGAGATTACATAATTTTATAATTATAAGGAAACCAGGTAAACTTACTTATCTTAGAAGTGCAATGGGACACTGCTGGGCATTGTGACTCACATCTATAACCCCAACAACTTGGGAGATGGAGGCAAGAGAGTCACAGATTGGAGCTCAAAGACAGCCTGTGCAACTTAGTGAGACCATTCCTCAATGTAAAAAATAAAAAGTGGGCTGGGTGTGCAGTCCAATGATAGACCACTTGCAAAGCATGTGCAACATGCAAGGCCCTGGGTTCAACCCCTAAGCACTGCCAAAAAACAAAAAACAGAAGTGCAATGGGACAGAAACCAAAAAAATAGTAAATGCCTATTATAAACCAGGCACTGTGAGATACACTTTAAAATTCCAGCCCCTCAATACAACTCTGTAAAATTGATCTTACCAAATAAACCACATTTCCTGATGTATTTAAATTTAAAGCTAATATTTTATTCTGCCAGTACCTCAGCAATTGGTACTAGGAGGTTGTAGCTCAGTGGTAGAGTGCACCTGGGCTTAACAACTATTAGAGTTCCAGATGCTAAAGTAATGGCTCCATGAAGAAAAAAATAATTTCTTGGCCTAGTCACTGTATTATTTTACAGAGTAAAGTTACTTCTTTGTTGTTGTTGCTAGGTGCCATGGAGTTGGGTCCAACTCATAGGGACCCTCATAGGGTTTTCAATGGCTGATTATTTCAGGAGTGGGTTGTCACATCCTTCTATTTTTGCAGGGCCTCAGAGACAGGAGAGTAGCACTCTACTAACTGAGCTGAACACCAGCCCCAAGTTACTTCTTTAGGCAGCAGTAAGAATTTTTTTTTTTTTTTTTTGAGTTATTGAGGGGCTCAACCCAGGGCCTTGTGCATACTTTGCAAGTGGTCTACCACTGAGCTGCACCTCCAGCCCCCTTTTTTATTTTTTATATTGAGACAGGGTCTCCCTAAATTATGCATCCTGCCTCTAGTCTCAAACTTGCAATCCTCCTGCCTCCATCTCCCGAGCTGCTGTGATAACAGATGTGCACTGCCACACCTAGCTAATAAGTTTTTCTTTTGAAACTAGTTTTTTTTTTCTTTTACTTAAGAAACTATGCTAGACAGAGTGGTGCACCTTGCAAACCTACCACTTGCTGAGGCAGAGGATATCAAGTTCAAAGCCAGCATGGACTACACAGTGAAACCCTGCCACCTCCAAAAAGAAAAAAAGAAAAAGAAAAAGAAACCCTGTGATTGTCAAACACAAATACCACAGGCACTGAATTTTAGCAACTACATTTCTTAGTAGACCTTTCTGGAAAGAGCTGGGTAAAAAAATAATACGTCATTTGCCTAGCACGCATAAGGTGCTGGTTTCAATCCCCAGCCCTATAAGAAAATAGAAGTCCTTTCTGGGCCACTGCTTCCTCACTCCAATCCCTCCCAAAGATCTATCAAAGCAATTATTTGGCCAAATGCAAATAGAGTATTCAACAGGTTTTCCCTCTTGGGAAACTGTTTTTTCTACTACCTTTGTGATAGACTTGCCCAGAGTCAGACTACAAATGGCAGAGCTAGTGTCCAAACTCAGGTCTTCTAAATTCAGTACATTAATAACTATGGAATATACAGATATTGAAGAAGGTTTTTGATTTCTTGGAAAAAATAATTTAAGCTGCCTTATGCATAAAAGCCTATCTTTGGTCTCCCAGATGTCATACAACATCCAGAAGCACAGAGGTCCTCTCAAAATGTTCCAAATAGCAAAAGCATGAAAAACAATAACAGATATAATACAAAGAGATATAATTTTTAACGTGCACAATATTTCTCTTTACAAGTTTATTTCCTCGTTTTCAAAAAATCTTTTTATTATAGAATTTAAAACATTTAAGTAACATAAAGAAGCACCACACCTATCATTTAGCCCCTACAATTTATCAACCTATAGCTAATCTCTTGCTCTATCCATTTCCCCCCTTTACCAGATTATTTTGAAGCAAATCCCAGGCATATCATTTCATTTGTAAACAAAAATTCCTTATAAAATATCTAATCCAAATTTCCAATTATCTTAGTCATGTTTTTTCAAGCTTAAAAAAAATCAGCATCCAAACAGGGTCCACACAATGCAATTGACTGGTATGTCTTGTGAGGTTTCTGTTATGTTTTGTTTTTGTTTTCAGACAGGGTCTCACTATGTAGGCCAGGCTGGCCTTGAACTCTCCATCCTCCTGCATCAACCTCCCAAATGCTGGGATTACAGGCATGCACTCCCCTCCCCCAGTTATTGTATTTTAACCTACAGATTCCCCATCTTTTACCCCCTTGCAATTTGTTAAAGAAACAATACATGTGTATGAATACATGTATCATGAAATTATAAAAATATGCGTGGAAATGAGAAACATCAAATTCAGTGTAGCAGTTATCTCTAATGGTAGGGAGGGCAGAGGAATGGCAAGGAAGCATAGGTAGGTAGCATTAATTCTATCTGTTTTGCTTCTTTAAAAATAACAAGCAGCAGGAAAATTGTGAGTTCAAGGCCAGAAGCAGCATGTGTAATTTAGCAAGACCCTGACTCAAAATAAAAAACGAAAAATTGGCTAAGGGTACAGTCTGGGGGTAGAGCACTTGCAAAGTATGTATAAGACATCAGGTTCAACCTCCCAATACCAAAAAACAAACAAACGAACAAATAAACCAACAGCAAAGCTACAAGCCTGTAATCCCAGTAATTCAGGAGGCTGAGCAGAAGGATCATAGGTTCAAGGCCAGAGGGATCCTACATAACTGAGACCCTGTCTTCCAATTAAAAAATTAAAAAGGGGCTTGGGTGTAGTTCAGTGGTAGAGCACTTGCCTAGCCCGCAGAAGGATCTAGGTTCAACTCACCAGGACTGAAAAAAGCAAAACAACAAAAAACAATAACAAGCTGGGTGTGGTGGTGAATGCCTGTAATCTCAGCACTCAGGAAGATAAGGAAAGAGTACTGATGTGAGTTTAAGGATAGTCTAAACTACATAGCTAATTCCAGGCCAGCCTGCATAGTAAGACCCTGTTTCAAAAAATAAATACAAAATAAAAAAACTAGATCTGAAACAAATATGGCAATGTAAGACAAAGCTGGATGGTGAGTATAATGGTATTCATTATTATGTCACTTGCTATTTAATTTTTTATAGGCTTGAAACATTTAACAAGAAAAACTTTTAAATTAGAAGAATGGGAAAGGTACAATGAATCTACTCTTAAATTTCAAATGTTCTCTCCCTGTAAAATAGGAAACTTCACAGGATAGTACTCTTATAGGGTTGTTACAAGTAAATGAGCTCACTTAACATAAAGCAGAGGCCTGCAGCCATAGCCCTGTGGAATCCGATCCCGTCAGATCTCGGAAGCTAAGCAGGGCTGGGCCTGGTTAGTACCTGGGTGGGAGACCCCCTGGAACACCAGGTGCTGCAGGCTTGGGAGAAGGACCTGGCAACCCCCTCCCAAAAATCAATCTGCCATTGAAAACCCTATGAACAGCAGAGAAACACTGACAATAGTGTTTCCCCTGTTGTACAGAAGGTCGCTATGAGTCGGATACCGACACAACGGCACCTAACAACAACAACATAAAGCACTTAGCACACTACAGGTAGAATCTAAGAGATAAATAAATGGCAGCTATGGTTATTATTTCATCACACTATCACCATCTCCCCTGAAGAGTCTTAAGAGAACAAAAGAGCTGGGCATGGTGGCACAACCCTATAATCCCAGTCACTTGGGAGGCTGAGGACCAGGAGCAGCCTGCACAAGTTGGTGAGATAGTGAGACCATGTTTCAAAACAAGCAAACAAAAAAGAAAACAAAACACAAAACAAACAAAACCCGGGGCTGGGGGTGCAGCTCAGTGGCAGAGCACTTCCAGTACTGCTACAAAAAAAGAAAAAGAAAAAAGAAAAAAAAAAAAAAGGCAGGCATCAGAATGGTTAAGAAAAAGAGTGCTAAACTGGTAGGGAATTTCCCCCAGACCTTCCTTATTTAGAAATTATTCACTATCCCCTATTTAACCCAGCATTCAGCCATATTGTCACCAAAGTAATTAAAGACGAGATTGAATGGCCATCTGAAGTAGCAGGGAAAATCTGCAAATTGAGTCACTGAAATATCTTGTATAGAGGCTCTGGCCTCAAATCCAGAGACTCAGGAACTCACTTGAAATTTCTGAACCTCAACAGTTGAGAATACTAATTTGAAACAAAGAGGATACTCAATGTTAACTGGATCAAATGGGGATCTACGGAGGGAGTATTTATGAAAGCACTCTAAACCTAAAAACTCTATAAAAACAAAAGTTGACAATTAATACGCAAGGAAGGAAAACCCTCAGATAAAATTGAAACTCTTCCATTGTGTGAGAAGGGAAGCAGCAAGGAAGAAGAGGTCATGAGAAGGTAATGGGGAAGATGAACATGAGCAATGTACTACGATATGTAATGAAATCCAATAAATTGTTGTTGTTAGGTGCCATCGAGTCCGACGCATAGAACAACCCTTATAGGGTTTTCAATGACTGTTTTCTTCGAGATTGTTTCAGGAATGAAATGCCACATCCTTCTCGTTTTTGTGGTGCTGGGGATTGAACCCAGTTCTCAGAGGGCAGAGCAGCACTCTACTAACTGAGCTAAAACCCAGCCCAATAAACTGTACACTAATAAAAAAAATTACTAAACAACAAAAAAAAACTAAAGTGAAGCTCTAAAGTTCCACATGATAGCCTTACTTCTATTCTACCACCACCTGTCTCTCTTGGGACTTGGCTGGTAACCCTCACTTAAAATATGGGGACCCTTTTATTTTTAAGGGATGAATTTTTATTCATTTCCAAATTCTATCTCTAATTTTTCTGCTCCCCATCCCTGTGTGACCCTATTCTGTCCTTCCACATCTCTAACCTGTCCACCCCCTTCTTCACACTTCAGCGTGCCACCCCCTCTCTGTTCTCTAACCTCCTGGTTGCAACTTCAGAAACTGGTTCTCTATTTTTATCTTACCTCAGAAAACCTATTGCCTTAGAGCCCAAAACCTTATTTTATTCAGGCCACTAAAACTCCAACACAGATGCACACCCCACATCCTCTTTCAAGGCTCTAAAACCAAAACCACTACCAAACTGGGTCTGACAGGTATGGCCAAGAGGAAAGATTATTTCCATAGGATACCACTTCCTATTGGCCTTTAATATCCAATTCTCCCAAATGCAATATATGGGAAGCATACAGCACTAAAGGCTGTTTTATCACTCATAAAACGGGACCAACTTTTTTGTTGTTGTTGTTGTTGTTTTGTTTTTTAAATCAAAGTGATCTGAAATCATTTGTAAGAATTCTGCAACTCCCTTTGAGGTAATTGGAAACACTGTAGGATGGAAAAACCCAGAGCTGGAAATCTCTGCTTTAGATAAGATTTCACTAGATCAGGATGCCAAGAGTCTCCTCTAAGGTGAGCACAGAGAGCTGACATTACTATACTGCAGCAACAGGTTTCTTTTTAAAAAGAAAAATTTTAAATATATATATTATGTTATATATATAATATACATATACATACATATACATATATATACATATATACTCATATATATATATATATATATACATATACATATACATATATATATATTTTAGGCAGGTAAAGTTCAGAGCCCCTAACAAATCCACAAAAAACCTGGAGATCTGGTTAGGACAGCAGGTGAGCAACTCAATCACTTCTTCACGTTCTCCCGTGCTCACCCTGCTGTGCCAACTGTCGTCCCTGCAGCCCCTGAGGAACAGTAGGGTGGCCCGAGTCAGCCTTTCCAGGGATCCCGCCGGGCCTGCACCGGATCCCTCTCAGGAAAGCATCCGCCGCCAGGCGGCGCCGCGCTCCCGCAGGGCTTCTGCACTCCCTCCTCCCGGCTCAGAGGACACGGAGAATTCCCGCCACCCCACGGAAAGCGGGAGAAGCGCGGGCTTTCTCCCCCTGCCTCCCCCCAAGGGGCAAAAATCGCGGTGCACCTTCTCCCCGGGGCTGGCTGCCGACTGCCACGCCTCAGCAAGCCCAGGCCCGCTCTCCCCAGGGGTGGGTCATCCTCGCCCTCCCCCTCTCCCTCCAGCCCCGCGGCGCAGAAAGCCGACGATCCTTACGCCACGGCGACAGCCTCCCGCTGGGCAGCCTCGGGGCAGAGGCAGCCCCCGCCCACCTACACATCCACCGCCCTCTCCCCCACTGGGCCTCCCTTTTCCTCAGCCAGCTGAGGGGCGTCTCTCGCCCGCCGACGTGGAGGTGGGGGGCAGGGACATTCCCCCGCCATCACCTCAGGAGCGAGAACCAGCCCTACTCCCAGGAAGGCGAGGGCGTCCCTATCCCCCAATGGGGCAGACGACGTGCGCGGCCCCCTAGAGAAGCAACAGGCGCCCCCAACCCCCGCCCCGCCGACGAACGCCGACCCTTCGTCCCTCCCGCTCTTCACCTCCGGAAGCCGGGCCAAAGCCTGGGCGAACGACTGCGCCTCACTCCGCCCCCTGCGCCATTTTATCGCCCCCTCCCCGACCTCCCCCACCCCGAGGGAGCCGGGCCAACACCAGGGGGAGTGCAAACAAGCAGTGATTGGCAGGAAACCGCCCCGCCTCCGAGGGGGTTGCGCCCCGGAGAGGGGCGGCAACTCCGCCCTCCGCACCGCCTACCCTGCCTACTGGCCCCGCCCCTTCCCGTTTCATCGACCCACTCGATTCTCCGCTGCTTCTGACTCCCGGCTGCAGCTCGGTGGAGAAGGGTCTAGGCCGAGCAAGTCGAGCGACGAGCTCAGCTGATGCAACCTGGAGGGACTCGGCGTGACAGATCCCGGCAAGCGGCGGCGTCGGCGGCGGCGTCGACGACAGAGGAAGGGGCGCGAGCGCCGGCTGAGTGCGGGAAGCAGGGGTGGCGAAGCCATGGGGGACGCTCCCAGCCCTGAAGAGAAGTTACACCTTATCACTCGGAACCTGCAGGTTGGGCCTCGGGGTTGGAATGCGCCGTGGGGGGTGGGGGCCCTAGGTCCAGCGATCCTGTGCCCCACTACCAAGTCCTAAGTGTAAGGGACCGGGAACTCCCTGCCAGGGAAGTTCTGAGAGAGGCTGTAGACCTCACTTCTGATAGATCAGTCACTCAGTCAAGTATTCATTCCCAGGGTGCCACAGAAACCACAGCGGGCTCACTTCTGGTGTGCACTTACCTTGTGTCGGAGCCAGGCTTTGAGTGCAGGACTCCGACCCACCTACCCTATTATGTGCCAGGTGCGGTACGACGCGCTGGAGATACCTCAGGGCCCTGCCCTCCCAGAGCTCGTCAGGAGGGGATCAGAGGTTAAAAATGACCCATAACCCAAATCATCACCGTACCAAGTATTGGAAGTTCCTTTACATGGAGCTTTGAAAGGAAATAAAGGGAGGGAGGTAAGACTTCCTCTGAGAAAGTGGCCTCTAAACTGTACCCAGAAGGATGCGGATCATCCCTTCACTGAACAAATGGTCCTCCTGTTGCCAGAGTAGGAGGTAACCAGAGCAAGAATGTTGGGAAGAGTATATCAGATAAAGGAAAGAAAATTCTCAGGGTCCAGAAGGGAGAAAGAACGTTGTAGTTAGAGAAAGGGCAAATTTAGGACTGGGAGTGTAGCTCGGTGGTAGAGTGTACCTGTGTGAGGCTCTGGGGTTCAATCCCCACCCCCCACACGAAGACTGATTTAGCTGGAATAGAGTGAGCACAGTTCTGGGCAAACGCTTAGTATTTGTCTTGTTCATTCCCTTGCGTTCTTTCAGGCCTAGGACTGTTGTCACCTTCTGAGAGAGGCTTTTCTTGAACAGTTTATTTAAATAACAAACCCTATGCCTCCAGAATTGTCTCATCCCCTGCTCTACTTTTTTTCCTGTTCCTCCATGACACCTATGTCGTGAGCGAGCATCTCTTCCTCACTTAAGGTGAGGTTGGGAATAAGAGGACCAGATCTTGTCATTGGCAGGAGACCTTTATTGCTACACACAGGGTTAGTTCACACACACACACACCCTGGCACACTGATACCTGGCACCTCTGTAGTCTGGTCTCATGACGCAGGTAAGCGTCCAGTCGAGCGGTGTTCCTCCGCCTTCCTTGCTGATGTTTTTTCTCTCATGGCGCTGACGATGGTGGCGACCTGGCGAAGGTTCCTCTGCTGGTGGGGGGCTCAGCGTGAGGCAAAGTCTGTCATCGCTCAGAGTGGAAGAGGCCCATCCGTAGTCAGGTCTCTTCTCCATTTATACAGTTCGTGTGGAGTCTGTGCTCCATCTGGTTATCTCGCCTTGATGTCACTGTGCCGTGTGGTTATCGGGTGCCAGGTGTTAATCTTACGCTTTATCACACATGTCACACATATCTGGGACAGTCCCAGATGGGTTTACACACAATTTCTTTCATTATTAATTTATATTTCTTTTAATCTTTTTATTCCTTACACCTATGACCAACATTTTACTTGCTTGCTTATTAAGGAGAGGAAGGTGGGGACCAAGTCATGAGAGCCTTGTAAACTTTATTCTACAAACCCGATTTAAAACTAGACCTCATTGAAAGAGCAGTTGCACCACAGCTTCTTCCTTCCTTTCTTTCTTTTTTTGCTACAATTCACATACTATAATATTCACTATTTTATTTTATTTTGGCTTTTTGAGGCAGGTTCTCACTATGTAACCCAGGCTGTCCTTGAACGTGCTTCAATCCTCTTGTCTCAGCCTCCCAAGGGCTGAGATTATAAGCGTGTACCTCCACCTTTTTAAAGTGTATAATTCACTGAGTGTGGTGGCCTCAGAAGGCAGAGACAAGAAGATTTTGAGTTTAAGGCCAGAAGCAGCCTGTGTACCTCAGTGAGACCCCATCTCAAGATAAAAAGCACAAACTGGTGTGTGGGGCTGGGCGGGGTGGCCCACACTTTGTAATCCCAGCAACACTGGAGGCAGAGGCATGAGGATCACAGGTTCAAGGCCAGGGGCAGCCTGCGTAATTTAGTGAGACTCTGTATCAAGATAGAACAAAATTTAAAAAAGGGACTAGGGGTGCAGCCCAGTGGTAGAGCCCTTAGCAAAATATCTGTAAGGCCATGGGTTCAACCCCCAAGTACCACAAAAAATGTGGGGGCTAGTGGTACAGCTCAGTGGTAGAGCACTAGCAAAGTATGTGCGAGACTCAGCCCCCAAGTGCCACAATAAATAAATAAAAAACAAACTATAATTCGGGGATTTTTTCTATATCCACAGGTTGGGCACTCATGACCACTTTTTTTTTTTTTTTTTTTTTTTTTGGTGGTACTGGGAGTTGAACCCAGGACCTTGCACTTGCATGCTCTGCAAGTGCTAGACCACTGAGCTGCATCCTCAGCCCACTTTTTTTACTTTTTTTGAGACAGGGTCTTGCTAAATTACGCAGACTGTCTCTGGTCTCGAACTTGTGATCCTCCTGCCTCCACCTCCTGAGCCGCTGGAATTACAGGCGTGTGCCAACCTGCCGGCTCATGACCACTTTTTAATTTGAGAACATTTTCATCTCCGACCCCAAGAAAAACTTGTACCAAGCCTGGCACCATGGCACATGCCTGTAATCGAAGTGACAATGGAGGCAGAGGCAGGGAGGATCACAAATTTGAGGCCCGGAAGCAGCCTGCACAATTTAGTGAGACCCTATCTCAAAATAAAAAAGGGGAAGGAGCTGAGGGTACAGCTCAGTAGTAGAGTGCTTGTCTAGCTTGCTTGATGCCCTAGGTTCAGCTCCCCAGTACTAGAAAGAAAAGAAAATCACTATGTATATCGCTACTTCCCCTCAGCCCTAAGGAAATACTAATCTACTTTCTTTTTGGTTTTTGATTTTTGAGGCAGTGTCTCATAGCCCAGATTGGCCTCAAACTCACTATGTAGCCCGGACTGGACTCATACCTTCAATCTTTCTGCCTCACGCTCCCCAAATGCTGGGATTACAGGTGTGTGGCACCACTCCTAGCTCTAATCTGTTCTCTGTCCTTATGTATTTGGTATTCCAGACTTCATAAAACTGGAATCAAGGCTGGGCCAGAGCAGTTGAAACACTGTCTCAAGATAAAAAGTAAAAACTGGTACAGCGCTTGCAAAGTAAGTGTGCCCTGGGTTCAACCCAGAGTACTACAAAAATAATAATAATAAATCTGGATTCATCTGAGACTTTTTAGGTCTGGCTTCTTTCACTTTGGATAATGTTAAGGTTCATTCATGTTGTTGTACCTATCAGAATTTCTTTTTTTTTTTTTTTTCACTCCTTTCCACTTTTGCCTCCAGTTCAGTTCTTCTCCCCTCCCAATTCCTCCCCTCCCTCATTACTCCTCTCCTCTTTCCAGTCTATCCCTCTACCCTCTTGTCCCTCATCCCTTCTGGTTCCCATTCCCTCCCCAGCCTATCCCTCCTCCTCCTATTCTCCTTTTCCTCTGCAGTTCTTTACCCTCCTCTTCCTTGTCTCCTCCCTTCTCCTTTCCTCCAGCCTTTCACATCCCTCTTCCCATCCCACTGGCCAGCTGTGACCTTTGGTCTCCTCTTCCAGGAAATCACCTCCCTTGTGGGAAAGGTATAGAGGAGAACAGGGTTGGGAGAGAGAAGGAAAAAGAAACCCAAAAGCCTAAAGGCATCTGAAAGGCAGGGAGCAAAAACAGAAGTACTCAGACATTTGAAAAAACAGAGACTTAAATCCTCAAAGAAGAAGAAGAAGCAAACATCTGCCAGGAGTGGTAGCACATGCCTGTAATCCCAGCACTTGGGAGGCTGAGGGAGGAGGATGTATGTGAGTTCAAGGGCAGGCTGGTCTACACAGTGAGTTCCAGGCCAGATTTGGCTGCACAGGGAGATCCAGTCTCAAAAAACCAAACCAATAAAAAGAGAAGCAGCAACAGCAACACCTCTGGCCTTTTTTTTTCCCCCCTTTCTGTTTTTACTTGTTTGAGATAAAGTCTCACTATGTAGCCCAGGCTAAACTTGAATTTGATCCTCCTGCTTCAGCTTCCCAATCACTGGGATTACAGGCATCTGCCACCATGCCAGACACTGATCTTTTCTTTAGCCAAAACAAATTATCCTGCCTCTTCCAAAAACAAACAAAAACATGAGCTGGAGTACAGGTCAGTGGTAGTAGGTGCAAGGCTCTGGTTTGCATCCCAGAACCCCAGCAGAAAAACAGAACAAAACAAAACAAAAAAACCCTCATCTAAGTGAATGACACTTAACCACCAACTACGAAGGTTCAGGCCAAATACCTGGGACCTGGGAGTCCCTTCTCTCATCTCAAACCGATACCCCAGGCCAACAGCAGTCAGGTCTGATCTATCTTCCAAATAGATCAGCACACAAATAGATCTGCAGTTTACTCTCATTCTTTTCATGGCTGAATAATATTTCACGGTATGGACATACTGTGTTATGTTTATTCATCAATTGATAGACATTTGAGTTATTCCACTCATAGCTTGATCTTAACTGGAGATTTTTATCTGCTTCTTCTTAGCTAGATCCTTTGTTTCCTAGCCTTTGTCCATAAATAATACTTACTGGGAAGGTAAGATACAAAAAGCATATGGAACTGACTCACTGAGGTTTTAGAGACTAAACAATGTGATCCTTTTTTGGATGTTGAGAACCATCCAGGTGTCCCAATAGTTAGGCACTCTGGAGGATGTAGGATGCGCCATCAGCAGACTTAGAGCACAGGATTTTAGGAAGCCCTGATAATAAATTATTCAAACCAAGCCGAGTGTGGTGGCATACACCTGTAATTCCACCAACTCAGGAGACTGAGGCAGAAGGATCGAAAGTTTGAGGCCAGAGGTAGCCTCCTTAACTTACTGAGACCCTGACTCAAAAAGTAAAAAAATGGGCTGGGGGTGCAACTTAGTTAAAGAACTTTAAAAGTATATATAAGGCCTTGGGTTCCACCCCCAAGTACTGCAAAAAATATATAAATGAATAAAAATAAATGATTCAAACAAGCAAGATAGTTTTTATTGCTTATGGGGTTTTTTGCATGTTTTGTTTTATTTGTTTGTTTTTTGAGACAGGATCTCACTGAGTAGCTCAGGCCAGCCTTTAACTTATTACATCACCCAGGCTGGTTCTGAACCCATGATCCTCCTGCCTCAGCCTCCAGTGCAGGAATTACAGGCATGTGCCACCACACCTAGGTTATCTGTCAGGGTTTCCAACAGCCTCCCCAAACCGTAACTAGAAGAAACACTGAAAACTCTTATATCAGGGACACACTGGCCTACTAAGATATTTCCATATTGTCTTAGGGCAATGGGAATCATTAAGGTTTTAAACAAACCTAGGTGCACCTATATTCACTGGTCGTTGTAACTATTGGAGAGGCTGAGGCAGGAGGATTGCTTAGGACCAGGAGTTTGAGGACAGCCTGGGGACAAAGCAAGACCTCATCTCAAAACACAGAACAAAACTAAACAAAAAGGTTTTAAACAGGTAAATAAATGAGTTTGGGTTTTAAAGATGATCTCTCTGGCTACCTTTTGGAAAATGGATTGGAGGGGGCAAGAGTACCTATGTCAGATTTGTTTGGAGGCTGTTATAGTAATCCTGGTATGATCTTATGGTGGCCAAGATTAGGGTGGTGATGTAGAGGCAGAGAAATGTAGGAGGATTTAAGAGCTGTTTTGGAGTAATTTAAGCCATTCTGTAAATACAATTTGTACTATTTACTGATGTAGGGGTGAGATTATCAGTGAAAGATGTGATTGGGAAGTGAGGTTGGAGGGTGAGAGCGTGAGTTTAATTTTGAACATATTGAGTTTGAATTATTGGGTTGGTAAAATGTACATGGTTCTAGAGATGGGCATGAGCAGGAAATTTGGGAAGTTGCTAGTGATTAAAGCAAATGAAGGAGATAAGATAGGGAGAATGTACAGTTAGAGGAGAAAATACTAGTGTCCCAAGGATTGCTAATACTTAATGATGAGTAAGAAAATCAGCAGTAAAGAAATTTAAGTGGCCAAACTGGGCGCAGTGGCTCATGCCTGTAATCCTAGCTGCTTGGGAGGAGGAGGCGGGAGGATCGCAAGTTCAAGACCAGAGGCAGTCTGCATAATTTAGCGAGACCCTGTCTCAAAAGGTAAACAAATGGGCTGGAGGTGTAGCTTAAGTGGTCCAGCACTTGCAGAGCATGCGAGCACAAGGCCCTTGGTTCAACCCCCAGTACCGCAAAAGAAAGAAAAAAAGAAATTTAAGCAGCCAGAGAATAGGGAAACTAAGAGAATAAAATAAGGAAGCCAAAAAAGGAGAGTGTTTCAGGGAGGGAGAACTAAGAAGTAATCATTGAGCTGGGTACAGTGGTGCACGCCTGTAATCCCAGCAACTCCAGAGACAGAGGTAGAAGGATAGCAAGGTCGAGACCAGAGGCAGTCTGCATAATTTAGCAAGGCTCTGTCTCAAAAAGTAAAAAATGGGCAGGAGGTGCAGGTCAGTGGTACAGCACTTGCAAAACCTGCAAGCATGAGTCCCTGGGTTCAACCCCCAGTACCGCAAAAGAAAAAAAAAATCTTTAATTGAAGTTAGTTACCTGCAAGTCCTCTGTGCTCTTCACACTGGAGTGGAAGGTGAGGAAAGGGAGACAAGAAGAGACAGCTATTTCAAGAAGGTGGCTATGAAAGGAAGAATGAGAAGTGGCTGGAGGGAACAAGCCCCCAAGCTCAAGCATCAGTGTCATTTCACGAGAGAGGTACTAGCTGACCCAGCAACTTAGGTTGGCTCCCAGCACCAAACAAGGCTGGATCACAGTGACACATGCCCACTGGCTCAGAGGCTGGGCCCCCATGACACATGACTTTATTTTCCTTGTCACAGGGTAAAGGATGAGCAAGGTGGGACACCAGCATTAAATCAACTCTTCTGCTTTCACCACAGGAGGTTCTGGGGGAAGAGAAGCTGAAGGAGATACTGAAGGAGCGGGAACTTAAAGTTTACTGGGGAACAGCAACGACAGGCAAGCCACATGTGGCTTACTTCGTGCCCATGTCCAAGATTGCAGACTTCTTAAAGGCAGGATGTGAGGTGAGAACTCGCGTGAACGTCCAAACAGTTGCCTTTAGGACCTGACCAAAAGAGAGACTTAAGAAAAGTTGGGGTGGGTTGGGGTAGGGAAGTGGGTTGGAGGTACTTGGACAAATTCACATTTTGGTAGTCCCATAATCCTTATGTCTAGGTAACAATTTTGTTCGCCGACCTTCATGCATACTTGGATAACATGAAGGCCCCATGGGAACTTCTAGAACTCCGAACCAGTTACTATGAGAATGTGATCAAGGCAATGCTGGAGAGCATTGGAGTACCCTTGGAGAAACTTAAGTTCATCAAAGGCACTGATTACCAGCTCAGCAAGTAAGTACTTGATCATCCACCCTCCTCGTGGCTTTGATGCTTCTCACTAATTATATGCCTATGGAGTCCAGGTACTGTTTAAATTTGAATTGGAAGCTATTTGACACTACCACCAACAACAGATGAAGAACAATTAAAAACTTATACCCTTTGTCTTTTTAATTCATCCATCAAAAATGTACCTAGTAGGAAATGCCTAGGTACTGCCTGTTGTAACCCGAGATCAGAAACACACCACAAGGAGCAAAAAGCCAATTAAAGGGAATCTTTATTGAGCCCGAGGCCATGGAGGACTAGTGTATCTCCAAAACACGTGGCCCCAAGGAACTGCTGCTGGGAGCTTATAAAGGCAAATTTTGGCAAGTTTACAATCTCTAGGTTCTGTGATTTGTATAAAATCTCCAAATTTTGTGATTAGTATATAATCTCCAAGTTCCTGGTATGATTTGTATGATAAGAACAAAAACAAAAACAAGCAGTTCTATTAACAGATAACCCCTCAAGTAATAGTTCTTTTGTGCAAGCAGGGTGGTACAGAAATAATATGGGCGGCTGACAGGCAATCAATCAGTAGTTAAGAATTAACAATTTAATTGGGCAGCCAGGCAGTTAAAATCAAACAGTTAAAAAATTCTTCCAGTATATAGTTTCTCAAAGGGGGGGGGGCTACCTAAGATAATGATGGTCCTTGTCAACTCAATGGCCTCTTTACAGGATCTGCTACAGATATAAATGTAGCCATAACAAAGGCCTTGGCCTTGCAGAGCCCACAGCATGTGGGAAAGAATAAATGATCCAACCTCTCTCTTCCAGCGTGAGCAAATAATGACAAAAGAAATGTGAAAGGTATTTCATGTTTCTCATCTCCCCAATGATTTTTATATCTTATTAACTTCTTGTCAGTTACATTCATATTTATAATATTAGCATAGATAAAATTATATATGCTAACTTCTTAAGGCAGTGCTGGGCATCAAACCTAGAGCCCTGCACATGCTAGTATGCTAGTTTTTAAATTTACTATTTAAGGAATTCCCCCATGCTATCTCATAGTCTCCACATTTAAAAATTTTTTAAACTTCTCAAATAAGCCTTTATAATCTATATACTATTGCTTTACTAGTCACTTGCATTTAAACACTCAGAACAACTTTTTAATGCACGCATTGTTTTATCCTATTTCACCAATAAGGAAATAGATTCAGATTTAAGTTTTCCCAATTTCATGCATCTAATAAGATGAGCCAGGATATGAACCCAGATCTCTTCTTACTAGTAAACTATGTCCCATGCCTATAATCCCAATGACTCAGGAAGCAGAGATAGGAGGATCACAAGTTTGAGGCCAGAGGCAACCTGTGTAATTTAGCAATACTTTATCTCAAGATAAAAAAATAAAAAAGAGGCTGGGGGGCACAGCTAAGTGGTAAAGCGCATGCAAAGCTTGTGTGAGGCCTTGAGTTTAACTCCCAAGTACCGCCAAACAAACAAAAAAGCCTTAGTGGCCAGAGACCAAGTAAAAGTAGGAATACAAAGAGATACAGTATTTCAACTAGTCCTGTGGCATCTAATCCCATCAGATTTCAGAAGCTAAGCAGGGTGGAACCTGGTTACTACTTGGATGGGAGACCGCCTGGGAACACTAGGTGCTGTAGGCTTGGGAGATGGACACGGCAACCCTCTCCCAAAAATCAATCCACCATTGAAAACCCTATGAACAGCAGAGAAGTACTGACAATAGTGTTTTCGCCTGTTGTCCTTAGGGTCATTACGAGTTGGATACAGATTTGATGGCACCTAACCATAAGAACAACATGGTATAGTGGAGCTGGGATTTAGCTCAGTTGGTAGAGCGCAGCTCTGCAGTCTCTAAGGTCCTGAGTTTGATTTCTAGTACCACAAAAATGGGAAAAAGACATAGCAATTCAATCCCAAAGCAATCCCAAAACAATCAGCCATTGAAAACCCTATTAGGGTTGCTATGAGTCAGGTAAGATGACGGCACCTAACAACAACAACAACAATGGTATAGGGGACCTTTCACATCCACGAATTCAACCAATCTCAGGTTGAAAAACATGTTTTTAAATTGCATCTATACTGAACATATATATACTGAACTTTTTATTCTTGTCATTATTTCTAAACAATATAGTAACCACTAATTATGTAAGGGGGCTGGGATTTAGCTCAGTTGGTAGAGCACTGCCCTGCAGTCTCTGAGGTCCCGAGTTCAATTCCCAGCACCTCAAAAATGGGAGAAGGGCCTGGCAATCCACTCCCAAGGCAATCCCGAAACAGTCAGCCATTGAAAACCCTATGAGGGTCGCTATGAGTTGGATACCAACTCGACGGCACCTAACAACAACAAACAACAATTATGTAAGGGCCTGCAGCCCTACCACTGTGGCGTCCGAACCCATCAGATCTCAGAAGCTAAGCAGGGTCAGGCCTGGTTAGTACTTGGATGGGAGACCGCCTGGGAACACTAGGTGCTGTTGGCTTGGGACAAGGACCCAGCAACCCCCTCCCCCAAATCAATCCGCCATTGAAAACCCTATGAATAGCAGGGAAGCACTGGCAGTACTGTTTTGCCTGTTGTATGTAGGGTTGCTATGAGTCGGACACCGACCCAATGGCACCTAACAAAAAACAAAAAAAATTATGTAAGGTTTGTAATTACTATTTTTGCAGTGCTGGGGATCAAACCCAGTGCCTCACACATGCTGGATAGGTGCTCTACCACAGAGCTATGCCCCCAGCCTTTTTTTATATATATACCATTTACATGGTACAACCATCCCTCAGTATCTGCAGGCATTGGTTCCAGAACCTCCACAAGGACACCAAAATCTGCAGATACTTGAGTCCCTTATATAAAATGGCACAGTATTTGCATATAACCTAGGCACATCCTCCTGCATACTTAAAATCATCTATAGATTGCTCACAATACCCAGTACCATGTAAATGTTATGTAAATAGGAGTTATTGTGTATTCTTTAGGGAATGATGACAAGGAAAAGAGTAGGCCCGTTCACTACAGGTGCAATTTGTTTTTCCAAATATGTTCAGTCTATGGTAGGTTTCATCTATCGATGTGGAACCCACAGATATGGAGAGCTGACAGTATTAGATATCATAAGTAATCTACAGATGGTTTTAACTGTGTGGGAAGATGTACATAGGTTATATGCAGATACTATCCCACTTTATATCATAGAGGGACTTGAACATCTGTGGCTTTTGGTATCAAAGGGGGTCCAAGAGCCAATCCCTTGTGGATACTAAGGGACGATGGTAACTTAAAAATAACTGCCAATTAATGTATTTTATTTATAAGACTAAATTTTAAGAATCTATAAAACACAAGTTTTATGAGCAGGAACACTGACAACTACTTGCACCTTGCTGTTGTGTTCTCAGAGTAAGAATAATTAAACAAAACACACCAAAAGCTGGGTGCTGTGGTGCATGCCTGTAATCCTGGCAACTTGGAAGCCTGAGGCAGGAGGATCACAAGTTCAAGGCCAGAGGCAGCTTGTGCAATTTAGCAGGATCCTTTGTCAAAATAAAAAAGGGGGCAGAGGTGTGACTCAATGGCAGAGCACTTGCTTAGCGTGCACAAGACCCTGATTCAGTCCCCCATTAGTGCAGGAAAACAAAACAAAACAAAACACCAAAAGTACAGATTATACAAAAAGATTGATGAAATCAACTACATTAAAATTAAGACCTGGGGCTGTGGGTGTAACTTAGTGGTAGCGTGCATGCTTGCCAAATGCAAGACCCTGGGTTCAATCTCCAGCCCCTTCCCAGCCCCCCAAATTAAGACTTTAAGTACATCAAAAGTAAAATAAGATGGGCATGGTGATGAAACTTTGTAATCCCAGCACTCAGGAGGCAGAGACAGGCAGATTGTGAGGTCAAAACCAGCCTGGGCTACATAGTGAGACCATCTCAAAAAACAAAAACAAAACAAAAAAAGATTAGAGGAGTGAAGTAATGTCTATTACTTACCAGGACTGCCCTGGGAAGTTGAGGCTTAGGCCCAGTCTTAATCCCAGCCATCTCTTCCTCCTTTTCTCTTCAGAAAGTACACACTGGATATGTACCGATTGTCCTCTGTGGTCACTCAGCACGATGCCAAGAAAGCTGGAGCTGAGGTTGTAAAGCAGGTGGAGCACCCTTTGCTGAGTGGTCTGTTGTACCCTGGACTGCAGGTACTCAAGAGGGGTGGAGTGGCCCCAATTACCTTTGTGCTATATGTCTAATGACTAAACACCAACCAGCCTCGTGGCACCAGTTAAACCAATGCACTTGCTGTTCCATCAGCAAGCTCTAGGTCTTCCTGTCTCCTCTTCCTTCTCACCCTACTCCTCTCCATCTTCCTGGGATGCTCTTTTACTTCCTTTGTTATAAGTCCTCCTATTCCTATCTAACCTTTAAAATATTGCTTCAGTTGCAAGTTTGAGGCCAGTGTGACCCTGTCTCAAAAAAACAAAAGCAAAACAAAACAAAAAAGACATTGGTTGTCTCACATACTTTTCGTTGTTTTTGGTTTTGGGAGGTTTATTTTGTCTTGTTTTTGAGACAGCATCACAGTGTGCATCATCTCAGCTAGCTTCACACATCTTCTTAGTGTCAGTTATAATCTCTCTCTCTCTCTCTCTCTCTCTCTCTCTCTCTCTCCCTCTCTCACTCTTTCATTCTCTCTCTCTTTTATCTTTTTTAATGGTACTTGGAGGTCGAACCCAAGGCCTTGAGCATACTTCCCAAGTATGCCACCACTAAGCTGTACCTCCAGCCCCTTTTTTACTTTTTTATTTTGAGATAAGATCTTGCTAAATTATGCAGGCTGCCTCTGGCCTAGAATTTATGATCCCCCTGCCTCTGCATCCCGAGTTGTAGGGATTACAGGCAGGTACCACTGTGTTTAACAATCATAATCTCTGTTTTTTTCTGCCTCCCCCCCCAGTACTGGAAATTGAACCCAGGGCCTTGCACTTGCATGCTTTGCAAGTGCTGCACCGCCAGTGCATTTTTTTTTTTTTTTTTTTTTTTTGCTTTTTTTGAGACAGGGTCTTGCTAAATTACGCAGACTGCCTCTGATCTCAAACTTGTGATCCTCCTGCCTCTGCCTCCCGAGTTACTGGGATGACAGGCATGCACCACTCCGCCTGGCTTAATCTTTTAATTGTAGAAAATTAAGTTCAGAATGATATATAAAAATAAATTTTAGGCATGGTCCTATTTTTTTTTTTTTTTTTGGTACTGAAGATTAAGCCCAAAGCCTCACACATGGTAAATAAGTACTGTACTACTGAGCTGTATCCCTAGCCCCATTCCTTTTTTTTTTTTTTCTTTTTTTTGTATTAAGTCAGGGTCTTGCTAAATTGTGCAGGGTGCTTCTGGCCTTGAACTAAAGATCCTTCTACGTCAGCCTCCCATGATTCTGGGACTACAGGCATATGCCATGGTACCCAGCCATATTTCACATTAAACAAACCAAACACATTGTTTTTCATGAGTGTGTATATTTGCATGAGTGAAAACAAAAATACAAACCAACTTGTTGATGCTGGTAAGCTCATGAGCGTAGGATGGAAATGTAAATACACTTTGTTTTTGTATATCTCCTAATGTTCAATATGAGAACATAAACTCTCCTCTTGTCACTTCAAAGAGATCTTTGCCCATGTACGACAGAGACATTCTACATCTGCACTGTTCAATATGGTAGTCTCTAATCTGAGTCATATGGGACTATCAGGTATGGTGGTGCACAACTGTAATCCCAACCCTTGGAAGGCTGAGGCAGTTTGAGGAGTTTAATGCCAACCTGGGCTACATAGTAAGATTTTGTCTCAAAATAAATAATGAATGAATTAATTAAATTAAGATCTGGGTGTATCTCAGTGGTAGAGCACTGGCCCAACATACATGAAGTCCTGGGTTTGATCTCTAGCACCACACCACATTAAAAAAAAAAGTACTTAAAGAAAATTAAAATTTTACCTGTGCAAAGTGGCACATACCCCAGTAGTCCCATCTACTTGAAAGGGCAGGAGCTCATCTTGAGCCCAAGAATTCCATGCCAGGCTGGACAATACAGCAAAACCCCATCTTGATTTAAAAATAATTTCTTTCAGTTGACTGCAGTGATGCACACCTATAGTTCCAGCAGCTCAAGAGGTAGAGGCAGGAGGATCACAAGTTTAAAGCCTAAGTCAGCCTGCATTCTTTAGCCAGACTTTGTCTCAACACAAAAATTTATTTATTTATTGGCCATAGTCAGAAGTTGAATCCAGGACTTTGCGCATACTTTTCACAAGTGCTCGACCACTGACCCATACCCCCAGCCCATATTTTACTTTGTATTTTGAGACAGGGTCTCACTAAGTTACACAGGCTGTCTCTGGCCTGGAACTTGGAATACTCCTGCCTCTGCCTCTTGAGTGGCTGGGATTACAGGCGTGTGCCACCATGCCTGGTTAAGACAAGAAATTTTTTAATAAGGGAGCTGGAGTGCAGCTCAGTGGTAGAGCACTTGCAAAAAGTACGTGCAAGAAGGTTCTGCTTCTTTCTTTTCTATTTTTTAATTTCAGTTTTCCAGTCACATTGGCTATGCTTCAAGTGCCTAGTAGTCATACGTGGCTAATAGCTACTATCTCAAACAGCATAGATGTAGTATATATTCATCACTGCAGAAAGTTCTATTGGACAATGCCGTTCTAGAATTTTCTTCCTTGTTCTACCTTCTTTTACTCCCTTTCTTTTTTTTTTTTTTTCTAGTACTTGGGGGTTGAACTCAGGACCTCGAGCATACTTTGCAAGCACTCTACCACTGAACTGCACCCCAAACTCCATTTTTATTTTTCATCTTGAGACAAGAGTCTCTAAGTTATGCAAGCTGCCTCTAAGCCTTGAACTTGCAGTCCTGCTACCTGTACCTCCCAAGTCCCTGGGATAACAGGCATAGGCCACCATGCCTAGCTTACTCATTCTCTTTCTTCCTGTCCCCTTAGCTCAGCCAAAATTTTACCACTAAGTTTTATTAATTCAACTTCTTAAAAACTTTTAAGTTCACTCTTGCTCCATATCACCATTGCCTTGGCTCACCTAGACTCTTACAGTAGCCTTCTAGTGATGTTCTTTGTCTCCAGCTCTATGCCTTGCCCTGTTACTGGTTTGATCTTTTTATAGTGCTGGTTTTGCTTCTCCCGTCCTTGAAACCATTCACTGACTGGGCACAGTGGTATATGCCTTTAATACCAGCTACTTAGGAAGTGGAGCCAGGAGGATCTCAAGGTCGAGGTGAGAGGCAGCCTGTATAACTTACTGCATAACTTAGTGAGACCTTGAGTCAAAATAAAAGATAAAAAATAGGCTGAGGGTCATCCCACTGGTAAGGCACTTGCAAAAGTGTGTATAAGGTCCTGGGGTCAACCCCCAGGTACCTCAAAAAAAAAAAAAAGAAGAAACCATTCACTGGCATGATACTTCACGGCCCTCACCTGCTTTTCTAACCTCTTCACTCGCCACTTCCCACATCCCTTGAAGTTTGTGCTTTTGCAGACTGAATCACTCATCATTTACGCAAACGCTTCACACCTCTCTGCCTTCTCACATTGTTTCCTCTTCGTAGTAAAAAAAAAAAAAAAATCTATGTGTTATTAAATCAATCTCAGCCCAGAGTCTGATTCTAGGAAGACTTCCCCACACCCATCTGATGAGACAGGTAATCATTTCCTCCTTGGTGTTGGCACTGTTCCTTACATGACTGTCTAGTTAGTCCTTAGCAGACTGTGCAGAAATTACCTGTTTATGTGTCTCTCCCCAAGTGTTTAATTGGGCTTCTTGAAGGGAGAATATGGGTCTGATTCATCTCTGCATTCCACTAGGCTGGCACCTGGCCTCACATGTAATGAGTGACAGTCATGGTTCATTTGATAGTCCAGTCTTACCTTTTATGCAAGATCTTGTTTGTTTGTTTGGTGGTGGGGATTAAACCCAAGAAATCTTACATGGTAAGCTCACAGTGTACAACTGAGCTGCACCCCCAACCACAGGCATTATTTTATTTATTTATTTTTACAAATAGGTTCTCATTATGTTGTCCAGGCTGGTCTCAAACTTAAGAACTCAAGTGACGCTCTTGCCTCAGCCTCCCAAGTAGCTAGGATTACAGGCGGGCAGGTGTTTCTCTCTCTCTCTCTCTCTCTCTCTCTCTCTCTCTCTCTCTCTCTCTCTTTTTGTTTTTTTTTTTGTTTGTTTGTTTGTTCTTTTCCTTTTTTCTTACCATACTAGGCGATTGAACCCAGGACTCCACAACTGTGCTGCACCCCCAGGCCCCTGCCTTTTTTGTTTGTTTTTTGAGTTAAAGTCTTGATAAATTGTACAGGTTGCCTCTGGCCTCAAACTCATGATCCTCCTGCCTCAGCTTCCCAGGTTACTGAGATTATAGACATGTACCATGGTGCCCAGGAGGAGGTACTTCTTTTTTTTTTTTCTTTTTTCTTTTTTTTCTTGCAGTACTTAGGGATTGAACCGAGGACCCTACACATGCTTTGCAAGTGCTGTACCACTGAGCTGCACCCCTAGCCCATTTTTCACTTTTTATTTTGAGACAGGGTCTTGCTAAGTTATGCAGGCTGTCTCTAGTGTAAAACTGGCAATCCTCCTGCCTCTGCTTCCTGAGTCCATGGGATTACAGGCGTGAGCCACCAAGCCTGGTTTAGGAGTTACTTTTTATGCCATTTATTTGATATGTGTCACTGGCTGCCTTATTCCGTGGGGTACCTTTGACATGACTATGTTTGGCTTTGTCTCTTTCCTTCCCTCGACACTGGATTAAGAACATACTGAGAACAGAGACTACTATTCTTATTTTTTATTCTGTGATACCACATGGAATAATGTTCACCACAGAAATGCAGGAAATGAGGCCAACAGGGAGGCTCAGTGCTGCTTATTTTGTTCCTAGATCTACCTTCAGAAAAATGTGGGAATTCAAAATTTTCTGATTTCTCAGACCCATATAGAACAAATACAATCAGCATTTATGCTATGCGTTCCTTTCCACAGGCTTTGGATGAAGAATATTTAGAAGTAGATGCCCAGTTTGGAGGTGTTGATCAGAGAAAGATTTTCACTTTTGCTGAGAAGGTTCGTGTCCTCTTTCCTTTCTTCATTTGAGCCTCAGAGGTACTGAACTAAAGTTTACTGAACTATGGTATGCCGGTCCCACCAGTCATAGTCATATTGTATGGTAGGCATTATTCTCTTTATTCTGCAGATGAAAAAAACAAGAATAGGAGAAAACCAAAGTTGTCCAGTATTACCCACTTAGTAACTGAGCAAGAATTAGTACCCAGATCTCCTAGCCTCAAAAGTCCATGCTCTTGATACCCCTAAAAAGCCATCCCAAGCCAGGCACAGTGGCACACACCTGTAATCCTAGCAGCTGGGGAGGCAGAGACAGGAGGATTGCAAGTTCGAGACCAGAAGTAGTCTGCGTAATTTAGCGAGACCCTGTGTCAAAAAAAAAAAAAAGTAAAAAAATGGGCAGGGGGTGTGGCTCAGTGGTCCAGCACTTGCAAAGCATGTAAGCACCAGGGCCTGGGTTCAACCCCCAGTACTGCCAAAAAATAAAAAAATAAAAAAAAATTGCCGTCCCAAGACCTGTTGGATTTGCTTCCTTCCTGATAGATTAATTTCAGGGACAGGCACTACCACTTAGGACTACTGTTCTCTCTCAGCATTTGGTCTGCATGGCCTTGCGTTTTATATAAACTAATTGTCCCTGAGATAAGTTTAACAGGGTTTAGCAGGAAATCAGCACAAACTCATAATAGTTCCTTTCTAGGAAAGAACTTAAGTAAGAGCTGAAAGAGTCTATTGAGAAGTGGTTGGTATTTTCGAAAGCTTCTCAAAACCTCATCTTGGCAATGGTGTAAAGAAAACACTGCTAGTGGTAGCTGGGCACCATGGCACACACTTGAGAGACTGAGGCAGAAGTATATTGAATTTAAGACCAGAAGAAGTCTGTGCGACTTAGGAAGTCCCTGTCTCAAAATAAAAAAATAAAACGAGTCGAGGGTGCAGCTCAGTGGTAGAACACTTGCCTATCATGTGCAAGGATCTGGGTTCACCACTCAGTGCTAAGAAAGAAACACTGCTAGTGGAAATGTAAATTCTTTTTTTTTTTTTTTTGCGGTACTAGGGGTTGAACCCAGGGCCTGGACCACTGAGCTGCACCCCCAGCCCATTTTGTAGATTTTATTATTTTCTGAGACAGGGTCTCGCTAAGTTACACTGACTGTCTCTGGTCTTGAACTTGCGATCCTCCTGCCTCCGCCTCCCCAGCCGCTGGGATTACAGGCGTGCGCCACCACACCCAGCTGAAATGTAAATTCTTATAGGATGATTTGACAACCCTAAAATGTTTCTGTCCTTTGACCTAATAATTCTACTTCTATAAATTTGTCCTAGGCAAATAGGAATAAGTGCAACTAAGTTATGTATGAGAGCACTTAACACATTATCACTTTAAGGCAAAACATTGAAAATAAATACATCTAATGGCAAAGGGTTAGTGAAGGTCATTATGAAAAATCCTCACAATGGAAAATTAGACAATATTAAAATAATGGTTTGTAGATATATCTCATGAATAGGGATATGCTTACAATTTTTTTGGTCTTGTTTTATTTGTTTTTTGGCGGTTTTTTTGGTTTTTAGAAACAGGGTCTTGCCAAGCAGCCCAGGCTGGCCTTGAACTTGTGTCAGTCTTCCTGTGTCTACCTCCTGAGTGCAGGGATTACGGATGTGTGCCACCATACCTGTCTTACAATGTAAATTCTTTGGTTGATGAGTTATTTCTTTTTTCATTTTATCTGCTTTATTAACTCTTTCATTGACCCTTTTACCACCAAGAATTCAATTGGCCAGGCATGGTGGCACATGCCCATGTGATCCCAGTGATTGAGGAGGTGGGGGTCGGAGGGTCACATCTTCACCTGAGGCAGCCTGCTTAACTTAGTGAGACCCCGTCTCAAAAAGATTAATGAGCAGGGGGTGGGGTACAGCTCAGTGGTAGAGCACTTGCAAAAGCATGTCTGAAGCCCTGGGTTCAACCCCAGTACCATTAAAAAAAAAAATCAACCCATAGCTTATTTTTTCTTTAATTTAGGAGCTAAGAATGGTTTTTATATTATTAAAGGACTATTTTAAAAAGGTAAAGAATATGCAATGAGATCATGTGTGACCCACAAAACTTAAAATGTTTATTGTCTGGCTGTTTACAGAAATGTTTTGCCCTCTCCTGCCCTAGAGATTATAGCATGTATCCTTACAATTTATTACAGTTGAAGTTACATATTTTTACCACTTCTAAACAATGCAAGAACCTACAACAGTGTTACTCTACTCCTTTTGTCCCTTGTGCTTTTGCTGTTGCTTTTACTTTTTACATACATTTTAAGTCCCAAAGACTTTACTATAATTAGTGTTTTGTTTTGTGGTGCTGGGTATCAAACCCAAGGCCTCATATATAGTAGGCAAGCAGTACACTACTGAACTGTAACCCCAACCCTATAATAACTGTTTTTAAAACAATTTTCATACATATATTTATCCTGACTTATGTTTTGTTTTGTTTTTGTTTTTATTTTGCTTGGCTTTGCTGGCAATGAGTCCAGGGCTTCACATATACTAAGCAAGCACTTTCCCTCCTGAGCTACATCCCCGACTCTTTAGCTATTATTTTCTTTGTGTTTATCCTGCTCGAATTTTGCCAAGCTTCCTGAATCTGTGTGTTGATTTTGTCAGATTTTGAAAATTGCAGCCATCATTTCCTCAAATATTACTTTTGTCTTATTCTCTGAAGAGACCTCTCTTGAGAATCCAGTTATACACAGATTATCTCTTGGTCATGTCCGTGTGTCCCGTATTCTGTTCTGTTGTTTTCCTTTCCTGTTTCCCTCTCTGCCTAGCTTGGATATTTTCTATTGACCTTTCTTCAAGTTTATCAATCCTGTGTTCTGTTGAATCCAGTATTGTATTATGTTATTTTAGACTTCCATTTGATTCTTTGTTACAGATTCCCACTCTCTTTTAGATTCCCACTCTCTTTTACAATTCTGTCTTTTAACTGTTTTGTCCATCTTTTCCTCTTATTTCCTAAACATACTAATCAGTTATTTTTGATGTCTTGGACTATGTACTCCAATTTCAGGGCAGTTCCTGAATCTATTTCTGTTGATTAACTCCTTTCTCCTGACTGTCACTCACTGTTTTCTAGGTCCTATTTCTAGTACTTTTGTATTTTTGTTTTGTTTCGTTCTGTTTGCAAGTGCTGAGGATGGAACCCAGGGCCAGACAAGTGCTCTACCCACTGACCTACATCCTCAGTGCCTTTTCTATTGTTTTAAAAAGATTATAGATAACTTGGTGTGCAGCTGTACCACTGTGGCATCCGATCCCATCAGATCTCAGAAGCTAAGCAGGGGCAATCCTGATTAATAGTTGGATAGGAAACTTCCTGGAAACACCAGATGCTGTAGGCTTGGGACAAGGACCCAGCAACCCACTCCCAAAAAAACAATCTGTTATTGAAAATCCTATGAATAGCAGAGAAGCACTAACAATACTATTTTGCCTGTTGTACATAAAGTTGCTATGAGTCCTATACCGACTCAACGGCACCCAACAACAACAACATAGATAAATTGAAGAGACTCTAGATTATGTTTAAAAAGTGCTGCATTTTCTGTAGGTTGCTAAATTACTAACTTATCAGTTTGATCATATTAGAGGTTGTTTTTGGACTTTGTTAGAGCAGGTCCTCTTTAGCTTTTCCTTTACTCTTACAGTGTGGTCCTTATTCATAGGATATGGCCTTTGTGTGGCCATATCCTCAGGGCATTCACAAAGCCCTCTCTACATTGATCAGACTTAAACTTCAACTTCTGACTCCCCCAGTACTCTATAGCCTCTGAAACCTCTACTTAGGTTTCCGGCCTCCCAGAGCCTGGCAGAGAACAGGAACCTCACTATATGCAGGCACAGCTATGAGTTAGCCAACAGATCAATGGGGAATTTTGATAGAGGGTTTTTGAGGGATACTGGGAAGTTTCTTTCTCTACAGAATCCATTCTAAATCCTAGCCTCCTGGCAGCCTGAACTCCAGTTTCTGTCTCCTCTGCTTAGACTGCTGCTGTCTTCTTTGTCTGTTTTTCTCAGCTCCTGGTTTGAAAAAATGCCCTTGGAGAAAGCCAGGGTGAGCTTTCTTTCTCTCAAGACTTGTAATCTTCCACTGGTTGGTGTTGAATGCCTACAAATAGCTGTTTTATGTATTTTTGGCTTTCATACTTGTTTATGGTAGGAGGACAAATTCATTAGCCTTATAATACGGGGCTGGGATTTCACTCAGTTGGTAGAGCACCGCCCCGCCTTGTAGTCTCTGAAGTCCCAAGTTCGAGTCCCAGCACCACAAAAAATGGGAGAAGGACATGGCAATCCACTCCTGAGGCAATCCCAAAATAATCTGCCATTGAAAACCCTATAATGATACCTATGAGTTGGACATGGATGGCACCTAACAATAAAACAACATAACATAATACTAATAGAAAAGCAAAAGGGAAAAAAATTTTTCTCATTGTGATCACTGTTGACAATTATATATGTATTTAGTAGAGAAAAGATCAGAAGAAATATATCATACTATTTAGTTTCTGGCCAAGTTAAATGAGATCAGAGCCCTAAAGAGGAATTTATGCTAATATCTGCTTTTATGTGTTTTTTCCTAATCTCTCAGTACCTCCCTGCACTTGGCTACTCAAAACGAGTCCATCTGATGAATCCAATGGTCCCAGGATTAACTGGGAGCAAAATGAGCTCCTCAGAAGAGGTATGTTGCCAACCATTTCTTGAACCTAGAACTCTTCAGCAAGAGATGGAGAGATGAGGGCTCAAAAGAACAGTAATCTGCCAGGCACAATGGTGCACACCTGTAATCCTAGCAACTTGGGAGTCTGAGGCAAAAGGATCATAAGTTTGAGGCCAGAGGTAACCTGCGTAGTTTAGCAATACCCTGTCTCAAAATAAAAAATAGAAAAGGGGACAGTAGGTTGCTTGCAAAGTATGTGTAAGGCCTGGGTTAAACCCTCCAGTACCCCCTCCCCCCAAAAAAACAAAAAACAAAAAACAGTAACTTCACTAATTAGAGTGCCCAAATATTTGAGTTATAACAGACCTTAGGTAGTAATCCAGTTGATTAGATGGTTCTTGGGTATTGAAGGACCCAGAAGTCCTAATTGGGATCCAATCATAATGTTAACAATTCTTACTGCACTAATCAAAGCAAAAGCAAAACTTATTTCTTCATTGACAGACTTGTGATAAAATTTAGCCTTGCTGTGCTAGGCACAGTGGCACCTGCCTCTAATCCTGGCACTCAGGAGGCTAAAGCAAGAGGATCATGAGTTCAAGCCATCCTGGGCTACATAGTGAGACTGTCTAAAAAAAGAAAAGAAAGCCAGGCGCGGTAGTGCACGCCTGTAATCCCAGTGGCTTGGGAGGCGGAGGTGGGAAGATCGCAAATTGGAGACCAGAGGCAGTCTGCATAATTTAGCAAAACCCTGTCTCAAAGAAAAAAAGTAAAAAAAAATGGGCTGGGGGTGCAGTTCAGTGGTCCAGCACTTGCAGAGCATGCAGGCTCGAGGCCCTGGGTTCAACCCCCAGTACCGAAAAAAAAAAAAAAAGAAAAAGAAAAAAAGAAAGAGAAGGGGAAAAAAAAAGAAAAAAATTCAGTCGTATGAGAAGGTGGCTGCATTTCACCACTAGTATTTTGATTCTTAGAATGATATTTGATATAACTAATTATGTTTTTTATTATTAATAAGAAATATTAGTGGGGGACAGAGTAATAATGGTTTTGCTATTTCCATTGTGCACCTGTTACATCATTTTTGGTTACACTTTCATCAACTTACATAATTTATGGAACCATTTGCTTAATATGTGATAAAAATCATATGCAATTATAGGTCACATTCTCCTGTTTTTCCCCATGTATTCGTGTAGTTGTATCATATAATTTGAGATTATCCAGTCTTCCCCTTTATCCCTCTGCATTATTTCACTTCCCTATCCCCCTTCCACAATCTTTGCTCTCCCACCCACTAATCCCTTCCCCCTTTGTTTTCACTCTGCTTATATTTTCCCTTCTTAGATAAGTGTGAATGTTCCTTTTTATATATCTACATATGTATAGAATTTTTTTTCATCTTATATCTTTTAAAGTTCCCTGCTTAGGGAAAGTATACTTTTGTTCTGATCATTTGGGGCACAAAATGGAAGAATTAATGTAATCCAAAAATGTGAAAAGTTAAGTTCTGGGTTCTCAAACTTGGCTAACCTTCAGAATCACCTAGAGAATTAAAAAACAAAAACAAAAACAAAAACAAAAACAAAAAACCAGTGTGGGGGCTTGGGGTATAGCTCAATGGTAGAGTGCTTGCTTAACATGCATAAAGATTTGGGTTCTATCCCTAGTACCCCGCCCACAAAAATCTGTTATTTAGACTCTATCCTTAGAAATTTGCATAAGGTCATTCTGGTGGGAACTCAGGAATGAATATTTTCTTTCTTTTCTTTTTTTTTTCTTTTCTTTTCTTTTCTTTATTTCTTTTTAAATTTTGAGACAGTAACTAAGCAGTTACACTGGCTACCTCTGGCCTCAAATGCATGATCCTCCTGCCTCAACCTCCCAAGTTTCTGGAATTACAGACTTGTGCCACTGCCCCTGGCAACAGTGTATATTTTCTTTGAAATCCTAGTAGGTAAATTTTGTGTGTGTGTGTGTGTGTGTGTTGCTAGGGAATAAACTGGGTCTTGTTTTGCAAGCACTCTACCACTGAGCTACATCTGCAGCCCCTACTTTTTTCTCTCACATTAAAATGTTTTATGAATAAATTATTACTCTGACAAAAAGTATTCTTCATCCTGTGTGACATTTGCCATACCTAAAACCTAATATCAGATCTAGCAGCAGTTCCCATCTGTCATCATGATCACTTGAATAACTAACCTTCTTTTCCCTTCCTAGCGCTGGAGATGAAATCCAGGGCCTCATGCATGCTAGGCAAGTACTCTACCACTGAGCTACACCCCAGCCTGAGAACTTTGTTTTATTTTGTTTTGTTTTTGTTTTGAGGTACTAGGGGGTTGAACCCAGGGCCTCGTGCATGCTTTATTTTATTCTTTTATCTTGAGACAAGATCTTGCTAAATTCCACAGGCTGTGTCTGGCCTCGAACATGCAATCTTCCTGCCTCCACCTCCTGAGTCAAGTCACTGGGATTACAGGCATGTGCCACCACACCCGAGTAGCCTGAAAACTTTTTAAAAATATAAATGACTAGCTGTGTCCTGTGGCTAATCCCAGCAACTCAGCAGGCTGAAGAAGGAGGAAAGAGAGTTCAAGGCAAAAGGCAGCCTGTACAATTTAGCAAGATCAACTCAGTGGTAGAGCCCTTGCCTGGCACATGTGAAGTCCTGGCTTTAACCCCCTAGTACTGAGGGGGAAAAAAATGTACAGACACACACACACACACACACATAATGCTGGGGATGGTGGTACAAGCCTAGAACTCTAGCATTTGAGAGGCAGAGACAGGAGGATCATGAGTTCAAGGCCAGCCTAAGCTACATAATGAGACCCTGTCTCAAAATTACAAGAGCTGAGGATGTAGCTCAGTGGTAGAGTGCTTGCCTACCATGTGCATGGCCCTGGGTTTCATCCTTAGCACTGCAAAAAAGAAGAGAAAAATATGCAAATATCCAACTCAACTCCAAGAGATGTTGACTCCTTAGGTTTAGGTGGAGCCCAGTAATTTGCATTTTTTAAAGGACCACAAGTTATTCATATAGTCATTTGTAAACTAAACTTTGGTAACCACTGAACTCAAATGACCAGAAACTCATTCTAAAACAAACAAAACCTATGACTTAAAAAGAAGGGAAAATGGCTAGATAATACCTCATACCCAGTATCAGTCCATTTTCTATGGCTATAACAGAATTCCTGAGACTGGTTCACTTATGAAGAAAATAATTTCTCCTATAACAAAGTCACTCCCTTGATAACCCATTAATCTATTAATCCATGAATGGGTTAATCCATTCATAAAGGCAAAGCCTTCATGATCCAGTCACTTCCCAAATATCCCATCTCTAAATACTACTAGGGGGGCTGGGGTTTAGCTTGTAGTAGAGTGCTGCTCTGCACTGAGGCCCTGGGTTCAATCCTTAGCACCACAAAAATGGGAGAAGGACTTGACAGCCCACTCCCAAAACAATCTCAAAACAATTGACCATGGAAAACCCCATGAGTGGACCGTACTCAACAGCACCTAACAACAACAAATAGCACTAACATATGACTTTGGGGATTAAGTTTCCATAATTCTAAGGGACAAGCTTTCACACCTTGCTACCTGGTGTTGGTGAGTACTTAAGGAAATAGTCTGAAAAAATCCAAAAAAATCCCTGCCAAAATGTTCAGTGTAGCATTGTATATAATTTGTAAAAATCAGGATATAACCTAACAATCTGGAAATTAGTGAGTGCTGTTGCTGTGAATAACTAGTAATATGCTACAGCATGAAAGTTATAAATGAGCCAGAATAGATGTTGTGGGACTTGTCTATAATCCCAGCACTTAGAGGCAAAGGCAGGAAGATTGTGAGTTCAAGACCAGCTTGGGCTACATAGCAAGACTGTGTCAAAAAGTTTTTTTTTAATTATAAAAGAAGACAATAAGTACTTAAGACAAATGATAAACCAAGATAGACATTTATTCTCTAATTTCACATTTATAATTGTGTATTCTGTAGACAAAATCTAGAAAGATCACAGAAATATATAGTTTTATTTGTTGGGTATTGTGATTGTGAGTGGTTCTTTAATTCTGCTGTTACAGTTGTTTAATCTGAAAATCCTCATAAAAAGTAATAATAGTAAGTGGATTAGTTCAACTTGTTCTCATTTTCAACCACAAGAGGTCTCTTGCCCCACAACTTGTAGGAGTCCAAGATCGACCTCCTTGATCGGAAGGAGGATGTGAAGAAAAAATTAAAGAAGGCCTTCTGTGAACCAGGCAATGTGGAGAACAACGGGGTTCTGTCCTTCATCAAGCATGTCCTCTTTCCCCTCAAGTCTGGTAAGACGCTCCCTGCCTTCTTCCCAGGGCCAACTTGGAAGAGCAAAATTCCTATTGTGATCATGCTGGTGATTTGTCACAGATTCTTCCTCCAGGAATGGGCTGCCCTGAACCTCTCACCTGTTTATTTGTGTGTGTGTGTGTGTGTGTGTGTGTGTGTGTGTGTGTGTGTGTGTGTGCGTGCGCGCGCGCGCGTGCCTGTAGGCTTTTTTTTTACCCCTAGTACTGGGGGGCTGAACCTAGGGCCTTGCAAGTACTCCACCACTGAGCTGCATCCCCAGCCCCATTTTTATTTCTGTCTTGAGACAGGGTCTTGTTAAATTAGACAGGCTGCCTCTGGCCTTGAACTTGTCATCATCCTTCTGCCTCTGCCTTCCATGTTGCTGGATTATAGGCATGTGCCATAGCACCTGATAATTTCTTATATATTAATGTTTGGATGGGGTTGGGATGCCCTTTAGTTGTCTGTGGGTTCATTACCAGGCTGGGTTCTGAAGGAGATGTTGTCAGGGTAGGCAGGGTTATCAGAAATGAGAGTGGAGGTAGACTTGTTGAAGTAGAGGAGTACAAAAGAATTCTAAGCCGTGACCCTTTGCCTAAGGATCTGGGATGCTAGCTGGGTATACAATATTGCCACTCATCCAATTTAAGAACAGTAAGACTAGGGGGAGTCATTCAGTGGCAGAGCATGTGCTTAACATGTGTGAGGTCCTGGGTTCAAAGCCATACACCAAAAACAAATAAATAAAATGCCATATAATGAAGTTGAAAGTATACAGCAAAAACTACAAATACTCATGCATTTGGGCTAGGTATACTGGCTCTGCTATCATTAATCAGTTAATGTGAATCCTTCTTATAGAGTTTGTGATTCTTCGAGATGAGAAATGGGGTGGAAACAAAACATACACGGCTTACCTGGACCTGGAAAAGGACTTTGCTGCTGAGGTAATATTAGAAGAAACTAATCCCCACCAATATCTAATAACCCTCTCTCTCTTTGCCTGTCAGGTTTGTAGTTATGTGCCACAGAGCTCTGTCAAGATGCTTTCCAGGACTGTATATTTTTGTTAATGACTTAGTTGAGGATTCAGTTGGTTCCCAGTTTAGAGAGGCAAGTGGCACAAAGCTAATACATTGATGTCCTCATCACTGTCCAAAGGACTGGACAAACTGTAATAAACAACTGCCCTCCATATCTACAGGCTCCATCCCAGTGGATTCAACCAACCATTGATCAGAATATTTCAGAAAAGAAAATTATAAGCCAGGGTGCCATGGTACAATCCCAGCAATTCAGGAGACAGAGGCAGGAAGACTGCAAGTTTGAGGCCAGAGGCAGCCTGTGTAATTTAGCGAGACCTTGTCTCATGATAAAAATAAAAAGTGGTAGGGGGGATGTGGGGTGCAGCTCAGTTGTAGAGCTTACAAAGTATGTGCAAGGCTCTGGGTTTAGCCTTCTAGTACCACGGAAGGAAGGAAGGAAGGAAGGAAGGAAGGAAGGAGGGAGGGAAGGAGGGAAGGAAGGAAGGAAGGAAAAGGAGGGGAGGGGAGGGGAGGCAGGCAACTACATATGTACAGACTTTTTTTGCTTGTCATTATTTCCTAAATAATCCAATATAACATTTATGTTGCATTTATGTTGTATTTGGTATTAAAAGTGATGTAGAGATGATGTATCTATAGCCATACTACCCTGATGTCCAGTGCCATCAGATCTCAGAAGCTAAGCAGGGTTGGGCCATATTAGTACTTGGATGGAAGACCACCTGGGAATACCAGCTGCTGTAGCCTTGGGAGGAGAACCCGGCAGGTCACTCCTAAAACAATAAGCCATTGAAAACCCTATGAATACCAGAGAAGCACTGACAATAGTGCCTGGCATGGCACAGTGTTGGGTAGTGTTTTGTTCTGTTGTATGTAGGGTTGCTATGAGTCAGATCCAACTCAGTGGCATCTAACAACAACAACAAGAGATAATATAAAGTATACAAAAGGATGTGTACAGATTATATGCAATTACTATGCCAGTTCATATAAGGGACTTAAGCATCCTCAAATTTTAGTATCCATGGGTCATGGGGGCATGAGGGGCCTGGAACCACTTCCTCATGGTGTACCAGTGGAGAACTATATATAGTCCAGGCATAAAATAGGAGGAAGTGATTAACTGGCTGTCTGGAAGAACTTGTAGAGGGGACTGAGCACCATTTAGCTTAAGGAAGTCTGTGAGGGAATTTATTTTACAATGAGTAAGATGAAATAGCAAAGTTTATGAGGAGTACTCAGTGGTTTGGTCTGAATAGAGTCTAAAAGGTGAGGTAGAGCACTGTGGGAAGATAGGCAGGACCAGGTTTTTTTGAGATAGGGTCTTGCTATGCGGCCTAGTCAGTCCTCGAGCTCACTATCTTCCTGCCTCAGCCTCCAGATTGCTGGAATTATCAGCATGTACCACCATTCCCCACTTCTGGACTTGAGTTCAAAGAGGTTTATTTGATAACCTAGGGATGTTAGTTGGGAAAGGAAGTATATTATGACAGGGAACAGTCTCAAAACCATGTCACAAGACACAGTTGAAAGAACTGGGGGGAGGGGGTTAGCCAGGAAGCAAGTATGTGTCCCCACCCCTAGCTTTGTTCTTCTGGCCCCAGAGAGCTAAAGCAGGACTGTGGGTGGGGACTACAGGAAGGTGTTCAGGTTCAACATCAGAAAGAACTTTTTGATGACCTTGGTTGTTGATAATGGATGAGGCTACCTCACTTGTCCTTGCATTCCCCTTCCCTGGAGGTGTGCAGGCAGCAGCTGGAGGACCACTTGGGGACAATGTTGTATGCAAGTTTGAGCAGCAGCTGGAGGGAAAAGAGTCAGTGACCTCTGAGGTCTGAAAACCTGCATGGCCCATTTTGGGATGTGTTAAAACTGTTGCTCTGAGACCCTTCTCTCTACTGTCTGAAGCAGGCCACAGAACCCACACTCACTCCTCACCCCAGTAAGCAGACCTTTGTAGGAATACTGAGAAGAAATAGAAGTGCCTCTGAAAAAAGTCTGTAGCCAAGTAATCCCACAGGATTTTCTGTAGTGATGCCTGAGACAGAAACCACTGGGCAGATGCTGCTGTTGATCATTTACAGTGTGACTAGTACAACTGAGGAACTAGATTTTAATTTACATTTAAATATCCACACAAGTCTTATGGCTACCATCTTAGACAGTAGCAGGCCTACAGTTTTTGTTTGTTAAAAATTAAATATTCTCTTCTGGGAGTAGTAGTACATGCCTACAATCCAAGCAACTCAGGAGGCGGAGGCAGGAGGATTGCAGGTTCCAGGCCAGAGGCAGACCTTAGTGAGACCCTATCCCAAAATAAAAAATAAAAAAGGGGGTTGGGGTGTTGTTCAGTGGCATGCATCCATGAGGCCCTCCAGTAGTTCAACACCTCCAGTAGTGCAAATAATAATAATAATAATTAGATATTCTGGCATCAGAAACAAAAATGTTGGCATTATTCTTGTTAGGTGCCTCAAGTTGGTTTCTGACTTATAGCGACCCTATGTATAACAGGTAAAAAAAACACTATTGTGCTTCTTTGCTATTCATAGGGTTTTCAATGGCTGATTGTTTTTTGGAAGTGGGTTGCCGGGTCCTTCTCCCAAGCCTACAGCACCTGGTATTCCCAGGAGGTCTCCTATCCAATTAATAACCAGGCCCAACCCTGCTTCACTTCTGAGATCTGATGGGATCGGACTCCACAGTGGTACAGCTGCAGGGTTGTTGTTTGGTGCAGTCGAGTCGTGTCCAACTCATAATGACCCTCATAGGGTTTTCAATGGCTTATTATTTCAGGATTGTCTTGGGAGTGGATTGCCACATCCTTCTCCCATTTTTGTGGGGCTGGGAATTGAACTCAAGACCTCAGAGACTGCAGAGCGACACTCTACCAACGGAGCTAAATCCCAGCCTGGCTGCAGGGTTGGCATTATTATATAACAGATATTCATGCCCAAGGGATATTCCCTCAGAATATCTAGATCCTTTCTAGTCAGATTTAAATGTAAAAAGGTAATCATAGGACACAAGAAAAAAATGAATTTCTGAACTGTAGGTTAAATATCTCTTATCCAAAATGCTTCGGATGAGAAGTGTTTCAGATTTCAGTTTTTTTCAGGTTTTGGAGTATTCACATATACATAATGGGATATCTTGGAGATGGAACCCAAGTATAAACATGAAATTCATCTGTGTTTCACATACACTTTGCACATGTCGCCTGAAGATGATTTTCTTGTTTGCTTTTTGTTTTTTGTTCTTTTTTGAGACAGGGTTTTGTTATGTATCCCCAGCTAGTCTAGAACTTACTATGTAAATCAGTCTAGCCTCGAACTCATGTCTGTCCTCCTGCCTCTACCTCCTGAGTGCTGGGATTACAGGCATTCCCCACCATGCCTGGTTGCCTGAAGATAATTTCATGTAATAGTTTTACTGTGCCTGTGTTTTCACTGTGACCCATCACATGAGTTCACATATGAAATTTTCCCCTTGTGTTATGTTGGTGCCCAGACTTTGGAGCTTTTTGGATTTCAGATTTATAGATTAGGGATGCTCACCCTGTATGTACTACCATTACCACTGTCACCATCCTCATCATGGAATGTGAATTAATCTTCATATAGACTCTAAGATATAACTATTGTTATCCTTATTTTATAAGTAAAGAAGTCAAAACTGGGCTGGGGATATATAGCTCAGTAACAATGTACTTGCCTAGAGTGTGTAAGACCCTGGGTTTAATCTCTGGTATTTAAAAAGAAAAAGAAAAACAGTCAAAATTTAAAGGGGTTAAATGCCTAGATTGGGGTCACACAGCTAACAGGAAATCTAATCCAGGTCTGTCTGACTCCAAAGCCCTTGTTCTTTCTCACACAGTCTTTAGCCCTTAGATTACCAATGTGAATGTTTTCTGCCTGTGAATAGCATTTGGTTTATGCCACTACTCTTAAGCATAAATGGAAGGGCTAGAAGAATTAGACTAATAAGTATATTCAGCCACTAAGAGCCCTCAAGTTAATATGCAGTTCAAAATCAAGCATGCTTAGCATGCTCAAGTCCCTGGATTCAACCTCCTAGTACTGAAAAACAAAGCAAAACAATAATAACAACACAGCCTTGGATTTTAAGCCACGGTGACATGCATGTAATCCAGCACTCAGAAGGCTGAGGCAGGATGGTGAGTTCAAGGCCAGCCTAGGCTACATAATGAGAATCTCCCTCAAACAAACAAAAAAGACCTGGATTTCAGATGAATTAGTTAGCATTTCTGAATCCATTTTGCTTTCTCTGCTCTACCTGTCTCACAAGATTGTTATGAGGATCAAGACTGTAGTGGGAAGGCAGGCATTGTGGCTCATGTCTGTAATCCCAGCGACTTGGGAGGTTTAAGAGGAGAATCACAGGTTCAAGGCCAGAGGCAGCCTGTGTAATTTAGCAAGACCCTGTCTAAGATAAGTTAAAAATGGACTAGGGGTGCAACTCCTGATAGAGCACTTGCAAAGCATGCTCGAGGGCCTGGGTTCAACACTCAAGTACCACCAAAAAAAAAAAAAAAAAGAAGACAACAATGACAACTCTACTGGGAAAATATTCCCTGCATCCTACATGCACATTCTTAGTAGATCTCCGGTGTCCTGCGCCCTATTCCAGGCCTCATCTTCTTACCAAGTCTTGTTTGCCTCTGCAGGTTGTACACCCTGGAGACCTAAAGAATTCTGTTGAAGTTGCCCTAAACAAGTTGCTGGATCCCATTCGGGAAAAGTTTAATACCCCTGCCCTGAAGAAGCTGGCCAGTGCTGCCTATCCAGATCCCTTGAAACAGAGTAAAGCTGCCTGGGGAAGGGAAGGAAGGATAAGGGAGGGGGTGTCAGCATCCAGAGAGAGAGCATGTCTGTGGGCCCCAGGAACACAGGAGGTCCAAGGTGCAGGAATGTCTTATCCTATTGACTTCTGTAATGGAACTGGAGTCATTTTGGTATGGTTTGGTCAAAACTATGAAGTCAGTATATCCTGTTACACCAACACTGCTGAAGGATGCTGATGTGAGGTCTGTACTTTGATCCTTCCAGTCTGTTTACTAAATCTGCCTCTTGGTTAGGACAGTATCCCCAGTCAGTATATATGGTGATAGTCTATTCATAGTTGCTCATGCAGAGCCTGTAGGGCTTCTCAAAGGAGCTTATCTTTAGGTTCTCCCAGTTCCCATCTGTGTGCTTCTGCCTCACTCTTATTCAGCCATCCATTTATCCATGACGTTGAAGTATTGGCTTTGATAGCTTTGTGTGACCCTTCCAGAAAAGACTCAGTAAATCCTAAGTGGCAACCCTACTACAGTCCCCTTCCTCCAGCCTAATAATGGAGAGAGAGAATAGATAAAAATCTGGCATGTCACTTCTGAAAGGTTGCCAAACCTGTTTTAAAGAAATAGAACTCAGCAAATAGATTCTGGGGATTCTCTCCTAAAACCTGCCTAATCTCAGTGCCTTCATCTGGTGGGATCATCACTGACCTGCCATGGGGAAGAGGAGATTTCTGACCCCATGGGGTTCTTCTGGTTCCCAGAACCCATTGCCAAAGGCCCCGCCAAGAATTCAGAACCAGAGGAGGTCATCCCATCCCGGCTGGATATCCGTGTGGGGAAAATCATCAGTGTGGAGAAGGTATTCATTTTTGACCACATCCTAGAGAGGCAGACGGGTTTATATGTTTCCATCTGGAGGAAACCTAGCCTGGAGAAAGGAAGTTAACATTCCTGAGGTCATACTGCAAGTCAGAACCCAGGTGTCTAATTCGGGCATCAAGCTTCCACAGCCATTGCTGCCTCTGGACCTTATGCAACCAAACATAGTCAGGAGCTCAGAGTAGGGGGTAGTTGTTAGTCAGAAGGAACCTGTTTTTCCATTAAATCTGGCCAGATGGACTCACCTGGTCTGTGCCAGTTTGCCTAGAATTGCTGCAAGCCTTATCATAGATCAGCCACTTTGCCCTCAAGAGACAGTGATGGAGAGAAGAGGACTTCTTTTTCCTAGAGACAGAAGGTCATGCAGCCATTGGCCAGGGACAATTGTTCTGTACCCCGCCCAGCATGGATGTCACTTTTTAATCTATAGAACAAACTATCCCAACTACTTTCTAGACTCCATGAGATGGTTGCTTATGGTCCTGCCTCAGATGGTGAGGCCAGCATTGGTCCACTCCCATCTCCCAGTCACCTGGGACCAATTGGTGCAGCCATAATATAGCCACTGGCAGTCCAGGCCATTTAATGTTATATTCTTCCACAAGCAATTAGGTTCATTTCCTCAAATCCCTCCTCTTGTGGAGTAGAATGTATCTTCAAGGCCCATTCACCTGTCTCCTGTCTGTTGTCTGTGACCTCAAAATAGAGTTAGCTCTAGAAAGTCCCTCCAGGGGTCTCTGTAAGGAGCAACTGCTCCTTTCTGGAGATACTGTCCACCAAGCTTCCAATCTACTCCATTGTGATACTCTCCTATCTGACATCTCTTGCTGGAAGCACCCAGATGCGGACAGCCTGTACGTGGAGAAGATTGATGTGGGGGAAGCTGAACCACGGACTGTGGTGAGCGGCCTGGTACAGTTTGTGCCTAAGGAGGAACTTCAAGACAGGCTGGTGGTGGTGCTATGCAACCTGAAACCCCAGAAGATGAGAGGAGTGGAATCTCAAGGCATGCTGTTGTGCGCTTCTGTGTGAGTAAGGACTTCAGGGGGTGCCATGACCTGCGGAGGCCAAGAAAATTGGCCTGTATGATGCCCTTCCATATGTCAGGTGAAGTCCTGAGAAAACACACCTCTTTCTCATTGGGGCCAAAAGATGAGGCATGAAGGAATTATTATACAAATATTATGAATATGCTTTACCTAAAGAAAACTTTGTTAATATAGAAATGAAAGTGTGCATGCCCAACTCTCACTACCAGTAAGGGGTAGAACCAGCATTTAAAACCCAGTTGTGATTGGCTATAAAGTCCTAGCTGAGTTTTTTCAAACTTTTTCCCCAGATTTTGGTTTCTTTCTGTACATAGTAATGTGGAACAGTCCTGGTTAATCTAACCTTGGTGATGTCCAGAGATGTGGTAAAACAGTGAGGGCCTCCTGGGCCATGGCACAGAGAATGTCCTAAATCCCATTGTTGTTGGGAGCCATCAAGTCAGGTCCAACTCATGGAGACCCTATGTACAACACAACAAAACTCCCCCAACACTGCCATGCACAGGATCTCTTATGTTTGAGCCCACTCTTGTAGTCATTGTGTTTCTTCTCATTTTTAGTTGTGCCACATTAGCAAAACAAGGTCCCAAAGGCTCTACTCCATTCCTGTCATTAAGGTCAACTATACTTTGAGGAGGCAGTTCTTCCTCAGTCATCTCTTGAATCCCTTCCAGCATGGGGGGGGGGGCTCATTTTTTCAAGCACTATTATTTGACCATACTTCTCTGCTATTCACAGGGCTTTTAGTGGCTAATTGTTTTGGGAGTGGGCTGCCAGGTCTTTCTCCTTGGTCTGTTTTAGTCTGGAAGCTCAGCTGAAACCTGTCTACCATGGGCGGCCCTGCTGGTATATCTGAAATAATCAGTGGCATAACTTCTAGGATCACACCAACACACAAGCCTCCACAGCACAAGCTGACAGACACATAGGGGATATCCCATTAGGACCCCCTCCACAGCAGTAGGAAGCCATCCAGTGTCTCACTGTTCCTTGTACTGTGTGTCTTCCCAGAGAAGGGGTAAGCCGCCAGGTGGAACCTCTGGACCCTCCTGCAGGCTCTGCTCCTGGTGAGCGAGTGTTCGTGAAAGGCTATGAGAAGGGTCAACCAGATGAGGAGCTGAAGCCCAAGAAGAAAGTCTTTGAAAAGTTGCAGGTAAAATGCTGCAATTATCCCTCCCTTGCCTGGGCTCTGTCCCAAACCCACACCTGCCTCTTCCCCAGTTGGGACTTGCTGCCTCTGAGCTTCTCTTCCTTCTTCATTCAGACCTTCCTAAATGTGAGGGGCATGAGGGTCTCAGAAGGACGCCTCATGTACTGAGCACTGACAAGAGTATTTGAGAAACTGAGTGAGGGACTTCAAACCCTTCCTCATTTATCTTCATTCTGTGACAGATGCAAATGGCAGTTATCCCTGTTTTACCTGGAAGGATTCCTGCCAGGGCACACATGGTCACCAGAAGCAATGAAGCCAGGAGCTGGGGGTATAGCTCAGTGGCATAGCAGCACAGGACCCAGAGTTTGATCCCCTGCCTCCACAGCAAAAGAAAGAGGGAGTAAGGAAGAGAGGGAAGAAAGGGAGGGAAAAAGGCCTGGAACTAGGATCAAAACCCTCTGAGGGTCCCTTCTACCCATCACTCATTCTCTCCTTGCTTCTAGACATTGATTCACATATAGTCTGCCACGGTGATCCCTGAATTCATTCATTCATCAAATAACAAGTCCATAATATGTGTCAGACACTGTTGTATGTGTTTGGGCTCCATCAATGAATGAAACAGCAAAAATTGGCTCTCCTTATAGAATTAACACACGTGGAACCTTTTCTATTTAATACTTTATTTCCTCAGTCAGACAAAGTACCTCAGAAAGCCCTTAGAGGGGCTGGGTAAAGTGGTACACACCTATAGTAAGACCCTAATTCAAAACAAAAAATGGGCAGGGGGCACAGCCCAGTGATAAGAGTGGTTTTTGTTTTCTGTTTGTTTGTTTTTATGGTACTGAGGAGTTGAACCTAGGGCCTAATGCATGCTTTTTGTAAGTGCTGGACCACTGAGTTGCACCCCTAGCCCATTTTTTACTTTGTATTTTGAGACAGAGTCTCGCTAAGTTATTCAGGCTGCCTCTGGCCTCATCTTGTGATCCTCCTGCCTCTGCCTCCTGAGTCACTGGGATTAAAGGTGTGCCCACACACCGGGATGGTAGAGTACTTCAAAGTATGTGCAAGGCTCTAGGTTCAACCTCCAAGTACTGCAAAAAAAATAAGTAAATAAAAAGCATTTAGAGGGTGTCTTCCCTTCCTCCACCCTGCTGCTCATAGCAAATGGCCGGTTGCCCACTCCTTCCTTTCTGGTTTATTTAGGCTGACTTTGTGAATCACTTATTTCTTCTGGCTATAAAATTTTCATTGTAGAAAATGTTTAAAATACAGGGCAAAAAAAAAAAATGAACAAAATAAAATATCCACCATACTCCTACAGAGTATTGTACAGAGTACAATAAAATATCCACATACTCATACACAGATACTTAAAAATATCATTAGTGTTTCTTTCTTTCTGGTCTCTTGCTATGCAAAGAGGTAATACAGTTTGATTCATACTAAGTGTAGAATGGGGTTTTTTTGTTGTTGTAGTAGTTGTTTGTTGTTGTTTTGTTTTCCTTGTTTTTAATTTGAGTACTGAGAGGTTGAACCCAGGGTCTCACACATGCCAGGCAAGTGCTCTACCATTGGGCTGTACCCTCAACCCCTTTCTACAAATTTTCTATCTTGAGACAAGGTCTTGTTAAGGTAGAAAGGCTGCCTCTGGGCTCAAACTTGAGATCTTTGTGCCTCTGCTTTCCAAGTTGCTGAGATTACAGGTGTGTGCCACTGCACCCGTTGTTCTGCTTTTTACCTTATGCCTGAAAAGTCGTCTCCACCTTAAATACTGAGGTGGGGGGGTCACATCATATAGTAGTGTGTGATAGTAATCATAATTTAGCTAAACCCTTACTGGACATTGAAGTGATTCTCAGTTTTTCACTATGAGAATGTTCTGATAGACGGGGCATGTGGCTCAGTGGTGGAGCTCTTGCCCAGCATACCAAGGCCCTGAATTTGATCCCTAGCACCACAAAATAACAAAACAAAACAGAATGCTGTGACAGATATTTCAGTATAGAGGTCTTTGCATTTATTCATGATTATTTTCTTAAACTAGATCTCTAAAATAAATGACTATCAAAAGGTATGAACATGGGTGGAAGTCACTGCAAAACTCCTTTCAGAGAAGCTGAGCCAGGTTAAACTACTGGGAGTGTTAAGAGGGTTATGTGGTCCCATCACCATAACTTTTTTTTTTTTTTTTCATTTTTGTCCAGGCTGACTTTAAAATTTCTGAAGAGTGCATTGCACAATGGAAGCAAACCAACTTCATGACGAAGCTGGGGTACATCTCCTGTAAATCACTGAGAGGGGGTAACATTAGCTAGCCAGCCTAGCGTCTTTCTCCCTTTTCCCATTGTCTTGAGTCAACTGCTATCTCCTCAACACGCTCCATTCGTTACCTGTGTGCTCATCTCTCAGGACACTTAAGCAGCAGGTATGGAACTCCTTATTACGTGCAGGACTTCGTTGGGGACAACTCACTTCCTCACAAGGGATCATCCTGTCTGGCTACAATGCGAAACTCACCCCCATACACACACACCCCAGGGAAGGGTGGTGAGGAGGGCCGGACAGCAGCAGGAACCTGGCTCTACGTTCTTTCCTTGGCAGCTGACTCGAAAAGTCTGGTTTTAATATACTCATAGAAAAAGTTTATGCCACAATCATTATAATTGGAAAAACATTGGTTCCCAGATTTTCTTGGTGTTATCCCAACAGCTGTGCCTCAAGCTGGGATCTAGTGCCTGGACTAGGCTAATGAGAGCTTCTCCCCTACAGGAAATTGTGGGATTTGAAAAGTAAAGAGAAGGGAAAACAGAGAACCTAGTGGTCTACCAACCTACCAGAAGTTGGCTGCTTCCTCAAAGCCAGCCTAGCCTGAGGCTTGGCACTGGAGGGCCCCAGGGCTTCTGGAATTTTCCTTGATCCAGCTATGTTGGGACACTCCCTCAACCAGCTGTGTGTTATTAGCATCAGGGATAGAATGGATTGGCACAATGTGGTTCATTCTTTAGAGAGGGTGGGATACTTTTCTATAAGTCGTCTCAATCAAATCACTAACCATCACTGTCAAATTCAAATAAAATGTTTTCAACAAGGGTGAATTGGGCCTGTCTGTGAGCCAGACCATCTCAGGAGAGAACACAAGTGTAATGCAGCTGCTGCGCCCCTCACCTGGCCTGGGATTGCTTCTGTCTTGGACTTTTAGCACTATAATGGGATGAACATTAGAGGCAGGATGAATGGCAGATACCCTGACCCTCCCTTTGGTAGTACTGAGCAGAAACGGCCCACTCTTGGGTCTCATGTTTACAGCAGGCAGAACATTTTCTCTTCTAAATGTGGCCCCAGAGCACTGCCCTGTATCTCTCCCCCACCCCTGTTAAGAAGCAGCAGCCAGATGTTTTCTGTGGTTCGTTAGCTTAATTGGGTTTTCATGCTATTGTGTTAGACTTGCTTTCCTCAGACCTTGTTCATCAACCACATATCACCCATTGTCAATGTATGACCCACCTGAAAAGAGAAAAAGCAGCAATCACAGCCAAGTTTCAATCATTTAATTAATACCTTTAAATGAAACACAGAACTTTTTCATGTGTCTCACTCAAGTTTGAGGGCAAAGGGAATAGATTGTATAGATATATCAAAGACTCAAATTTAAAGAAATATATATATATATATATTTCTCTTTTCTAACATTTTTATGCAAATTATAAATCAGGCTTTTGGTCTCCATTTGCACAAGGTCAAGCTCATTTATCCCAGAGGACAAAGAAGGGTTGCCTCTTGTAGATTCACGCCCTTTTCCTTTGTCTCTGGCCCACCAAGTGGGGAAGCAGCGCAGAAGATCCTAACTGAGGACAGGAGCTCCAGTGATGCCAGAGGAGGGGGAGGGAAAGACAGACGTCCAGCTGCCTCCCACCCTCAGCAGCTCCAAGGCTACTGTCAGGTCCTGGTTTCATGGGGTTTTGACTGGTCCTGGGTCCTGGGGCAGAACAGTGCTTACTGATTGTCCTCCTTCCCAACTCACAGGGCAGCAGTGTATACCTAGCAGCAGCTCCCCCTCATCCAAAGGGCAAAAGAAGGATGTTGGTTTACAGCTCCAGGGAGAAGACAGTAGTGACAAAATGAAGCACTAGAGAGGGCCAAGGGAACTTGGGCTCTCACACACACCCCATGTCTCTTAACTCTTGACAGAGGGATCAGTAGCAAGGGGTAGTGTATCATTGTCCTTGGTGGTAGAAAAATTAAAAGGTTCCTTGCCAGGCTCAAGCCCAAGTTAAGTCACTGTTGGGAGAGAGAATCAAGAAGTGGCCCTGGAGGGCAGCCACACAGCTGTGGAGAGAAGCACTAAGGCCAACCCTGTGCTGCCGCCAGGGCCAAGAGGGAAGGTAGCTTACCTAGATAGGTGATGCAGTCTGAAAACAGAAAGGTCATTAAAATCCCATAGGACAGATCAGTAGCAAAGACTGATATCTGAGGGACAGTCATTTGGCCTGCTTCCTATGAGCACTGGGCGCCCCCTCATTGACCAGGGAAGAGTCTGGAGTAAAATGCAACTGTGGCTTCCCGTCCTTGCCACTCAGCATCCCCTCCCCGTTGTAGAACGTCCCCCTATGAAAGGCAGAGAGGACGTGCACCGAAGAGTAAAGAGGCTGGAGAATGGAGTCTGGGGGCCAGATCTGTACCCACTGCCTGAATCAAGCTTTCTCCCTGCCACACCCTCTCTCTTTCCAGCTCCCCAGCATTCCCTGCCCACTGGAAAGGGACAGGCAGAGTCCATAGGCTCCTGCCTCCAAAGTTGTGCCCATCCACCCTAACCCAATCAAAGGAAATGAGGCGCAGATGCTTGGTACGCCAAGAGCACACCCAGGTGACTCCCTACTGCACTGCATCTTTCACTTTCTGAGGACAGAGTGCCTGCAGACCTCCTATCTGGTTCTTCCTCCTGCTACCCTTCTAGGCCCTGGCAGACTCCTAGTTCTTGTCCCCTGCATGGAGCACCTGGCAGAACTGGAAGGAGGGTAGTTAGTGGTAAGTTGAGGCACAGGAAGGCTAGCCCCCACTGTACCTTTTGTGCTTTGGAATTCCATAGCCCCATTCCCACTCCCATCCCCAGCCTGGGGAAGCCTGTGGGAATAAGTGCCTTGCCCACCTCCAAGAACTAAGAAAAGGAGCAAAGTGGACTGGGGGAGGGAGGGACAGATTGGTCCTGGCTTATGGGCGGGCTATTGGGGACTGGGCCACCTTGTAAAGAGGCCCATGGAATGTGGTATTGTGAGCCCTGGATGATGGACATGCAGCTGCTCTGCAAAAGTGCTTTGATTCCAAACTACAGTATGTGCATGATTTGGACATGAAACAAAAAAGCACAGGTGAAGAGTTCCGCTCCCGTCTCTGCAGCCTCAGGGCCAGCAGGGGGCACAGCCACCCATTCCCACTAGCTACCTCCTTCCAGATGAGGCTAAGGCCAAGGCTGAAGCGGCAGCTGCTAGTGGGTGAATCCTTCCAGGAAAAGGCATGAGAGCTGGGCGACTCGGAGGATGGTGGGCAACACCAGGCAGGCTTGCATCAACACCAAAGGCTGTGGGGGTTAAGGCTGCAGGCATCCTCTTGTAGGTCATGTCTGCCATATCCTCCCTCTTGTCCTTTGAGCTGCTCAGGTCCCTGAGTGATTGTATTCCTGGGATGGGTCAGCAGTGCCAGCAAGCATGGTGATCAGACCAGCTCCTTCTGTGGGTCTGTGGGGAAGAGAGACACTTAGCAAAGGGCCTCCCAGCTTGGTTCCGGCACTAAGCCCACAGCACATTCCCACCCAATCTCCTCATGTCCCCATAGCCCCTCACTCTACTGGCATGACACCAGGAACATTGAGCTGGACACTTTACTCAGACATTTAACACAGGCATCACTGCCCCACTTCTCAGCATAGCTGAGACAGGAGACAAAGTGGCAAAGTTGGAATACACTCAGACTGCTGCCAACACCCTCCCCACACACACACCAGCATGCTCCTTTCCCTGTAGCTCGTGAAGGGTGACAGTTCATCCATCTTTGGCATTGTAAGACCAGGATTGTTTTCCAGATCCAAAAGCATGATGGGACCCATGCCCGCCATTGCCCACTGTACCTGAGCCCACGGGGCCCATCTTCTCCTCTGCGCCCACCAGCTGCTTAACATCTCCATTCTCTGCCAGCTCCACCTTAGTCCTGTCCTCAGCATGAGGGAGCCCATTGGTAGAAGGAGCATTAAGGGGCTCAGCCCGAGGAATGCTGGGGGAGGGCGGGAGGACACCCACAGATGGCTTGCGAGCCACAGGCGGGGGAGCCTTAGGTGCCTTCTTCTGTGACTGGGGTGGCCACTGCTCTGAGATGCTCCGAAGTTCAGCCACCAGATTCCGCTGAAGGTCAGCCTGGGCCTCAGGGGACACAGGCCGCTCAAGCTGAAGCTTCTTAGTGCCTTTAGAGAAGATGAAGCTGGCCATGGAGGCAGGGGACTGGGGAGACCGCATCTCTGCCTCAGGTGGTCCGTTGGGCTGGGCATTTCCGTGGCCCTCACTGGCAACCAGGCTGGAGGCCTTGAGCCAGACGGCAGCATGGAGCCCAGAGCAGGGGGCAGGCACAGGGCTGGCCCGCCCTGACAGGGCCCTTCTCAGTGGTTTCTGGGGGGCCAAGGGCCCTGGTGCAGGGGTCAGAGGCCCTGTGGGGGCACCCACAGAGCGCAGCCGCACCATCTGCAAGAGTGACGGCGTGACCAGGGGTGCACCAGCATCCTCCCGGGGAGCCCCACTGCTCTTGCTGTGGCCTACAGACTCCTGAGGCAGCTTGGCCAGAGGCTCTGGGGCCGACCCAGCTGGAGGTGGGGCTGGCAGAGTTAGAGGAGGAGCTGCGGGACACTGGGGCTGGCTGTGGGAAGAGACAGCAACTGAGGGTGAAGCAGCCGGGGAGCTGCCAGGCTCTGGGAGGCCTGCAGGCTCTGGGCCAGCCACGAAGAAGGCCTCCTCAGGCGGGGGAAAGTCTGCCATGGACAAGTCCTGCTCCTCAGGTGCAGGGGGCGGGGGTGGAGGCCAGCTGGGATCTGGGAGGGGCTCCTCAGCCATCTCTGGGGCAGACTGGGCCTCCTCAACCACTTCAGGCTTCTTACTAGGTGGTGGGGGTGGATGATAAGAGGGGGGTGGGGATGGTGGGGGTGATTGGTCCTTGGAGACAATGGGAGATTCCTGGAGTGGGGTCAGGGATGTCTGGGGAGTAGCAGGGGGCTCAGAATTGACATCGATGGGAGAAATGGGCCCAGGAACCACAGCAGGGGCAGCCAGAGCAGGGGCAGCCTGGTTAGGGCTCTTGGGTTTCAAGGGAGGAGGGGAGAAGGGAGCAGGCACCTTAGGATGAGGAGGGATGACAAACCTGTCAGCCAGGGGGGTTGACATGTGTAGACCAGAGCGGTCGGAGGGGGTAGGGTCAGAGGAGGAAGAACACAGAGATGTAAGGGAAGAGGACACAGAAGCCCCAGGGGATCGAAGGGACGTGACACGTTCTGGTTTAGGGGGCTGGACCTTGCCTGGGGAAGCAGGGGCACCTGCCAGACCCTTAGGAGGAAGGGTTGGGGTGCCACTTTGGCTCGAGTATCCACTGGAGGGTGAAAGTGTCCGTTCTGGAGAACGTGGTGGGCGCCGGGAACCACCTGGAGACAAGCCCGACACCCAAGCGCCTGCTGAACTAGGTGGATGGGGTGCTGCCCCCACCCCTTCTGACCCGCCTGTGGTGGGTGGCCGGGGCAGCTGTGGCTGCTGCTTCCGCTCGGGCTTGGGTGGCAACCCTAAGGGGCCATCTGGTGCTGCTGAGCCCCGCTGATGGAGGGAGAAGGTACGGCGGGGAGGTGGTGGGGGGCGCTTCATCTTACAGAGGGACACACTCCGGCCAGACAGCTGCCCACTGCTCCGGATGCTGACTGTGTCTGAGGCCTCAGCAGTACTGCCCCCACTGGGGGAGCCCCTCCCGCTGCCCCCTTGGGGAGCAGGGGCCACATTATTGCTAGCCACAGAGCCCTCTGGCTGGCCCTCAGAGCCCCCCTTAGAGGAGAGGGTAGAACCGTCAGACACAATGGTCTCAGAAGACTGAGAATGGCTCCAGGTGTCACTGGAGGAGGAAGGGTGGCGGCTGCGAGGCTGTGGGCTGGAGGCCAAGGAGAATCGGCCCAGCGAGCGGACAGAGGCTGGACTAGCCGAGTGCAGGCTGCAGCGGCTCAGTGTACGCAGGCTGCAGCGGCCCAGGGCTACCACATCCACCGTGGGTGGCAGCACAGCATGGGGGATCAGTTTCGATAAGTAGGTGGCCTGGGGTGAGATAGACATGGCTGGGTTCAGGGACTCTGGAGGCCCTGCTCCTCCCGTTAGTCCAGGTACTGCTAAGGACATGGGCCGGATCAATGGTGGGGGCCGGGCCCCAGTGGACCGGCCTACAAGGGTGTCATCCCGGTATACGCGATCGATGTGGCGCTGCAGCATAGCCTCTGTATCTGTGCCAGCCTCCGTCTCTGCCTCTAGTGCCTGCAGGGACACCCGGACCCCTGTCCCTAAGGCCAGGCTGGCTGGGTGGCCATCCACTGTGGGGATACGGACAGCATCCCGTGGACCAGGAGGCCGAGGAGTACTTGGCCCCTCCCGCTCGGTCCGCAGGCCTGGAAGGGACAAGAAGATGGGGTGAGTAGAGAGGGGCAACCCCAGGTCCCCCATCCACCTCCAATGTTCATCTAACCAGCGCTCACCGAGTTCCTTCTGCACGTGCTGAGGCAGCCCCAGAACTGTGCTCCGCCGTTCCCGCCGTCGCCGCCCCGACTTTCCTGATGACTTGGGAAAGGAATCATGGGGTCGGAAGGTGGAACCTGAGGGCCAGTCCAGGGGGAAAAAACCCATCAGAGCAGAAGGACTCAGGGCACATTTCACAGAGCACTACTTTTGTAGAATACTAATAAGAAAGAATGGGCAAAAAGATTTCCACAGTCAGGTGGGCGAGGGCAGAACTAAAGCCTTCCTTTCTGTAAGATTTCTTCAAGTTTCACATGGCTGCTAAACAGTCTCAAACCCAGGTTTCCTGATTCTTAACTATCCTACTTGGAGTTAACGTGCATCATGAATCTCCGAGAGGACACAGGGCACTGTCTCCTGAGTTCTCTGACTCACAGAACCTGAGAAAACACTAGATCAGGAGGAAAAAGGGAAGCTGCAGTTACTGGGACCCGAAGGTACCGCCACCCTTTCCTCTGCCCAGGAATTGTGGCTGGTGAGCAGACACCTTTGCGCTGGATCATCTCGGAGCGGATGGACAGAGCATCCTCTGCCGTGGAGCTCTCGGCCGTGTATGACGTGGTCTGGCTGCAGAAGGAGATGCTGTCTTCATCCTGCCCCGTCCGGGAGGACTGGTGGGGGAAGACGGAGATCAGATCAGGCCTCAGTCTGGGTGGGCTGCCTCCTCAGGACTCCCCGCTGGAATTTTCACTCAGATTCCCCCAGCATCACCCAGCACAGAGCAGGCATCAGCCAGACCAAGTTGGCCTACCCTCAAGGATCATTTACAATCCTTCGAGATATAGGAAGGAAACAGACCAGAAAGGCGCATGGCCACGCTTGCCAGCAGTCAAGCAGGGAGGGAAAAGCAGGATTGAGCTGGAGGCAGGGCTCACCTGGATGCTCTGGGTGTCTCCATGGTCCCAGCCACCCCTGTTCAGTTTCTGTTTTTCTGGAAGACACCAGAAGGGTGTGTTGACCTAGCCTCTTACCTCTGGGGGCTGAGAGCAGCGCTGGAGGAGGGCAGGGCAGGGTTACCTTGGTGCTGTAGGGAGCGGAGCCCCTCCTGGGCCTGTGTGTGCAGCTCTTCCAGGTGAGGTGGTCGCCCACTGGGGAAGAAGACATTGTCCTGGTGCTCATCCACTACAGACCCTGATCCTGGGCTGGGCCCTGCACTCTGCCGTTTGTCACTCTCAGCCTTAGCAGAGCCTAGGGGCAATGAGGAGGGATAGAGGAAGAAGGGAAGTGAGGCCTGAAGGCATGTGGGCCCTAAAGATGCACAGACAGAAGGACAAAGATCCCCAGTCCCCAGAATATATGTGGTCCCTGCACACACACACAATGCACAACCCACAGGTCTGGGTTACACACTCAATACACACTCGATACACACAGCCTCCATGTATACAAACAAACGACACTCAAGGGTGCCTATATCTGAGTACATACACCACACAACAGCCTACACAAAGCACCACACAGAGCCCATGGGCCCACTGCACGTCATATCTACAGGGTTCAGAGGTGTGCACATACAGACAACACTCAAGTACAAACCGACATGAGTACCTCCTTCCAACCGCCATATCCACACAACACCCACAGTCCCCATTCTGTTTGAACACGAGCAGTATCTAAGTATACACACAACTTGTATCCACATGTCACCTGGGGCCCCGTGCAAGACACCCCCAGTACACACACAACCCATAGCAAATACATCTCTCATCTTCAGACCCCAAGCCTCACTTTAAAGGCAAACAAACTACCTTTTTGTAAAGCATCTTGGCCAAGGTTCAGGGAGAAGTTACCATGGGAAACTAGGAAGGAGTGGGAGCTGGCAGGGGTCATAACCAGATTCCTAGAAAACCCTGGGGCAAGGACAGGACAGGGATATAACCTCTTGGGCTGCTCACTCACCCATATGGCTGCCCCTTCATGGAAGGATAGGCAGGTAAGGGGAGAAGAAGGACCCAGGCCTCTCTACCCCCAGCCAGGGGACCTCAGCCTCTCTTAGGAGAGCAGTCCCAGGTTTTCCCTCTCTTGCAGGCCCTGGTCCCCTGGTGCACAGGAGCCAGGGATCCATTACAGGGATCCTGTTACAGGCTCTGCCCATGGAGGGGCTGGTCATCTAATCCTGGAGATGGGAGGGGCTGTGTCAGCACTTTGCAGCCCCAGCCCCCTTTAAATGAAACCCACAACAGAAGCAAAAGCGCAGTGAGGGTCATGTGACCTTGGTAGCAGCTTGTAGAAGGGCAGGGATAAAACAAGCCCTTTAAAGTGCCACACCCTAGGAAGAGGATAGAGTATAGACACCTGCCGTATCCCCTTCCACAGCCCATTGAGTAGCCAGAGTTCCTGTCCCAAGCAAGCCGCAAGAATGCCACCAGATCTCAGGTTGGCTGCCCCAACCCGACTTTGCAAGTGGAGAAAAAGGCTCCAATGAGAAAGGCCTTGCCTAAGGTTAGAGATAGCTACGACTAAACTCCAGGTTCCCAGAGGGGACCCCTGGCCTCCAAAAGTCCAAGAAACCATGGTCCCTACCACCAGAATCCAGGCCCAAAAGGCCAGCTCCTACAGGAGTGGGCACAGGTCCCTCCCTCCCAAATTCCCCATCTTCTACACATGGTTCCATGAATGAGCTCCCCGACTTCCAAGGGTACCATTTTCCTCATTGCTCCCCACATCTCATCTTCTTCCCCATGGCTGGGATGACTCGAGAGGCGGGCATCCCCCTCTGAACTGGGGTACTGAGCTATATTCAGTAAAGTGTGGGTACTCCTGCAGAGAAACAGTCTGCCCCCGGGGCGGCAGGCTTCAAGGTCAGAGACACCTGAGTCCATCCTTCCAAGCACAAGCAGCTCCCAGACAAAGACAGCAACAAAGCAGCTGGACAAAGGCACAGCTGCAGACAGATTGTGGCTGGCCTCATTACCAGCCCCCACCCTTCATCCCGTTTTCCTTTTGATCTTGATCCCACCATTCCACCTAAGGCACTGGCAAAGGGAGCTGTTGGGGACCCCTCCCCACACCCCATAGCCATACCTACTCACCCTTCTTAAAGAGCTCAAGAAGCCCCGGGAGATGACGGCCCAGGAACACCACCATGACTGCTGGCAGACCGTTTCCTACCCTAGCCTCTCCAGAGCACCTGACGGCGCCTTCACCATAGCCTGGCACCAAGGGGGTGAAGGGATGTAATGCAAGCCCGCCTGCCCGCCGGCTGCATGGCCTGGTTCCCGGCAGAGGAGGGGGAGGGGCTGCTCCAGGACCTCCTCCCACCTTTGCCATTAATCCCGCCCATCAGCCAACCCTGCCCACTAAGCATGGTTCAGACACACCAGGGATACTGAGCCCAGAGCTTATTGGTGCTGTGCTATGCTACAGGATATGATGTGGGGTTGGTGGGGGGAATACACAATTCCAGCTGCGGATCACTAACTCTGCCCTCAGGTCCTTGTCTAAACATTCAGGAGCCAGAACTAAAGGAAGGGTCTTAGCTGCCAGATGGTAGGTGGAGGGGCCACCAGACCAGACTTGGCATGATGCCCACATCCAAGCCCTCCTGGCAGGTGGGGTAATTCCCTGGGGAAAGATCTCAGCTCATGGAGCAGCCAGGCAGGAGCCTAGGGCAGCCTGTGGGGGTGGCAAGGCCTTGGGCAGAGGCCCCTGGAGTGGGAGGGGCTAGCCCAAGAAAACAGCACACACTGGGAATCCAGTGAGATGCCTAGAGCAGAATCACGGTGGCTGGTGGCAACAAGCCCTCATATGGGTTCACCCCCACCCTTTCTGAAGGACTTTCTTCCCGCTTTGGCAATGTGACATCAGAGGCCCAGAAAAGCAGAGAACTCTCCAAGATCACACAACAGAGGCAGGATTTTAACACAAACCTCCTGCTCTCCCAGCCTGGAATTCTTCCCATTGGCCCCACTCTAAGACTTAATGAGCACAGAGTTAACACAGAAAGAGTCCATAAGTGAAGGCAGCAAAAGAGTCAGGGGCACAGGGGTTACTGGGAGGGGAAGTCAGGCCCAGGTTCAAATCCAGCTCCACCATACCCAAGTCAGGATCTCATACAAAAACAGGGACAATAATACCTCTTTATAATACTGCTGTACCCATTCATTTGGTGAGCAAATATTAAGCTAATACTAGGGACTACAGCTAAAAGAGGGAACTTTTTCTTATTTACTAGTACACCTCCAGGCCCTCAATCAGTGCCTGGTACATGCTATGAGTTCAATAATTACTTGATGAATACATGAATGAGGCAGACTAATATGATTTTAGGTAGTGAAGACTGAGGCACTATGACAAGAGGGGAATACCCCTCTAAGGAAAGGACATTGGAACTGATCCCTGAATGAAGAGCTAGCCCGCATAGTGCTGGGGGCAGAGTCTTCTAGACAGGCACTAGGAAGTGGAAAGACCTTGAAGTGGAGTGGTGGGCTTCCAGGAAGGAAGGAGGTCCATGTGGCTGTAATATGGGGGCAGCAAGAGAGAGAACAGCAGGAGATGAGATCAGAGGAGGGCAAGAGCCAGGTCAGGTGGGGACCCTAGGCCTTGGCAGAGTCTGGACTGTATTCAAAGATCCCAGGAGGTCAGTCAATGAGCGAGCATTTCATGTGGATAGTGACACTGTTACCATAAAATCCTCCTGGAAATCTACAGTAGCTGAGACTGTGAACTATGCAATGTTATACTCCAAACTCGAAGACACTCCTCCTTCACTTCACCTCTCTCTCTTAGTCCCTAGGGAATCTAAGAGTCACAGTGGCTCCCAAGCTACAAGACCCCTCTGCAGTTCCTTCTCCATTTACTGTGTACCTAGCTCTGGCCCCTTGGAGACCACTGGGCTAGGAACTCACTCTCTGGAGAACAAACATTTGTGCAGCTGGATGTATACATCAACAAACCACTGAAATCTAAACAACAATCCTAAGAAGTAGGCACTTTTATCTCCATTTTACAAATGAGGAAGTGGTATCATGTTTATCAGTGGGGGCAAGCACTATAAAGCTGCCAGCTCTGGCCTCCACTGCATAAGCAATAGCGTTTTCACACAGAACCTGAATCTAAAAGCCACACTCTGTCCAATGTGTCAGCTATAAGCATGATCTTTTTGCTGAAGAAGGGGTCCAGGACTCCATCATCCCTACCAACTGTAGGTTTCTGGATCACGTGGTGCTGCCCCTCTCCTCCCCCTCTGAGGCCAGGCGCATCAGACCCTCTTATCAGTCCCATACAAACAGAAAAGAGCAGCAGACCGACACTTGCAGGGTGATTAATCCCTGCTAGGCACTATGCCAGGTACTGGTGGAAGGCAAGCCCCGTCTCTACCCTCATCCATGAGGTTCAGGGAGCTAGGAGGCTTCCTGAGCTCCAGCTGGCTTCCAGCCCTTCATTTTCCCTCAGCTTCCCCCTAGCCAGGGAAAGAGCTGGGCTCCTGGAAGTTCAGGGTGGGATAACAGCCCCTGAGGTCCCAGGCCCACCCAATGGTACTCAGGGACACAGCTGCAATTTCCCCAGCCAGATCCAAGGTTCTCATATTTGATAACATCTGGTTGCCCCAACAACACCCCTCCCCCCTCCCCACCCACACCCTGGCCAGAGCCTGCAGCCTCTCTGAGCCACCCCAGGTGCAGGTCTACACACCGTGGCTTGCGTGGGGAGAGGCTCAACACCCTGAGTCTCAGGTGGAGAGGCATCTCAGAAAGAAATCTGAGGTCCACAGAGTGGAAAGACCTTGTTCAAGGCCACACTGGAGTCCCTGTTCCAAGGCTTTCTGCCTCAGCACAGTCCAGGCATGCAGCCTGGGGTTGGGGCCTAGAGGGAAGCTCACGACACAGCCTCCACCACGCCTACCTGCCTAAGCGAGGCTTCCCAGAAGATATCCTGCTCCAGGCCACACCCCCACAGCACACAGCACACCAGGAAACACACAGGCAAGCTCTTGAATTCAGATAGGTCCATGGACACGTACATTGGCCAGCACCCCCAGAATGTCCCACTGGGGCTACCTCCACAGGTGGACACTCAGAGCCACCCCTGCAAAGTACACCCAGGCCACTCCAGTCCATCCTCTCATCACCCACTAGCACGACTGCAGAGATTCAACGAGGGCCTGCCAAGTGGCTGCCTGTACAGGAAGGCAGATGCATGTGCCCACCACCCAGGGGCTTTCCTGAGCCTGGGGACAGAAAAGAATCAGGGAGAGAGCTTCTGCTCCACCCCCAAGCTGTAGATACAAGCACGCATGTGTACACACTGTCTTGGCAACATCCTCCATGGGGTGAGGCCTCAACCTGCCCCATTCCAGAGCAAGGGGCAGGGGTGGCGCGCCCACAAGCAGGCAAGCCTGACTCAGGGGTGAAGAATGAGGGGGAGGGCACAACTGCCCAGGTGGCCTTGCTCAGGAGCTAGAACTCTCTGGCTGACCGACCCTACACCCGCTGTTCCTGTCTTTGCTGCCCCTGGCCAGCTCTGCAACCAGGACTCAGGGTGTTCAAAGGCCTTTAGTCTCGACCCCTCACTGTACAGGTGGACAAATGAAGGCCCAGGAGGGGCCAGGGTGTCCTCAGGCCACAAATTCCAGACTCAGGGGCAGAACCAAGAAAGTCTGTGGCTGTTCTTTCCATAGAGGCAAGACAAAGGGAAATGAGCATAAGCTTTCAGGCAAAAGCATTTTAAGGTTCTCAAAGAACTTTCTCTTCTATTACTTGAAAGGTAGGAGGGAGTTTCCTTTTTACAAAGGAGCACAAGGAGACTCAAGGGAAGATGACTTACTTGTTCAAGGTCACTCAAACAGGAAGTGGCAGTTCCACATTGGAACCAGGGTCTCATACCAAAGTAGTCCTAAATCTGAGTATGTTAGTGGGTAAAGGGGAGCTACAGTCTCAATTCTCTTCCTGCCTCAAAGAAGGGGGAGCTCTGCACCCCACCTCTGCAGAAAGGGAATCTTCCTTCCTTCCTTTAGTGTCCCGCCCCACCCAGAGCTGACAGGCCAGGCCGGTTCTAAGGTAAATATTGGGGGGCAGGGAGTGCCCGGAGGAGGGTGGGGAGGATCCCATCCCACAGGGTGCCTTGGGGGAACTGGCAGTAGTACAGGGAGGAATTAGCTACAATAATATTAATAAATGTCATAATGAGTTTCCAGGTCAGCATTTGCTCCCGACAATGACATAATAATTCTTTCCGGCCAGGGCACAATTCTGAATTTCCAAGCCCTTTCTTTTGTTCCTTCAAGGCATGATTATCCCTGTTTTATGGATGCCAGAGAGGCAGCCACCATGAAGTCAGAAGAGGAAAGGGCTGGGAATCAGGAGGTCTGGATTCCAGGTGTTGTACAAATAAATAACTCTCTGTGGGCCTCAGTCTTCTCATCTCTAAAGTGGGACTAATACCCACCTCACAGAGTGCCTGGGGACACTAAAGAAAGCCATGCAACCCAGTGTGAACTCAAAGTATTATATCAGAGAGAGGCCTCTGTCTGGTCAGCGTGTGGGGGCAGGGAAAAGGCTTTTCCACTTACAACACAGTGATATCAAACTATCATTTCCTAAAAGTCAACTGAGGAGATGCAGGTCTCACTAAATCCTCTCTCCATACAGAGGCACACAGGAGGGTCAATGACTTGCTCAATGTTACATAGCTAGTAAATGCAAAGTCAGGATTGAGCACTGGCTGCAAAGTCATGTTGTTCCCATGCCACCAGCTGCCCACTTCTCACTTCCAGAACTCTCCTCCAATCTCAAGTGGTGTTAAGGACCATTAAGATAAGGTCTGATAAAAGACACTTAACATCAACTGTCTATCTCTCCTCAATGACCTTGCTCTATCTGGCAATCCTAACCCCTGTTTGGGAGGCAAGGGAATTACAGGCCCAGACCAGACATCTCACTGCCCTGGGACTCAGAAGTCCTTAGCTGGAGCTCTGGTTCCATATTATTGCCTCTTGACCCTGACTCAGGTACCACCCTTTTCTCGGCCTCTGTTTTTCCATCTGTGATGTGGGAAAGTGAGATAGATGATCTCCAAAGAGCCCTCTGCATGTATAACTCTGCTCCCAGAAGGGTAGAGATTCCCACCTAGGGTCAGGGCCTGGGACAGCAGGAGGCTCACCTTATTACAGATCCCTCAGATCAAAGGGTGCTAGACAAGTCCCTTATCTAGAAACCCAGGGCTCCCATAAGCAGGTCCGGATATCATACAGTTGGTCATAAGTCTCCCCCTCAAAGAATGGGAGGAGTTGTGAGAAAAGAGGAATGGCCCTCTCCCAACTGTAGAATCTACCAAAGACCCTCAGCCCCCCAGCTCTAGAAGCAGGAGGAGGAATGAAAGGAATACTATACAGTCTGATTCTGTCAGTTCCTTCCCTCGGTCTTCCCACCTACAAGATGCAAGCAATAAATCCAACCAGAAAGAGGGTCCTGTGTGTACCTGATAGTACAACGCATAGGAAATGGACCAGGGTGATGTGGTGGGTGGTTCTCTCTGGCTCCCAATTCACATCCTCCACCATTCCCCCAAGTGCTCAGCTGGTCTGGGTAGGGGAGAGCTGGGTTGGATTCTTGGGACCCAGGCCAAACATCCCAGCAGGTTAGTGTCTCTCCAGCAGAGGGGAAGGCATGCCTCACTCACCCTGGCTCTTCTCCCTCCAGAGTCATTTGATCAAACCAGGAATCAGCCTTTCCTTGGATCTAGGATTCCTCTCCCGTCTGCTCCTACAGGGCATCAATGCTAAGTCTTCAACTCCTGCCCCTCTTTACAAGGTCCGAATCCCCCAGGGCCCAGGCTTCCTTCCCCAGAAGACCTATGGGCCATACAAACATAACATGAAGCCCATCTATCCCTGAATTGGTCAGGGGGACAGGCTTTGTAATATGAGAGGTCAGGGTCTGAATCGCAGTTCAGCCATCTCCTTACTCTGCAGCCTTGGATGAGTGGCTTCACTTCTCTAAACTCCAGCTTCCTCATCTGTAAAATGAGGAGAATAATAGCTTCTCACTCGTTGAATTGTTGGAAGTCAAATTAATTAATGTAAAAAGTTAGCAATGAAGCACAAGTCACAGTGGCACACACCTGCAATCCCAGCAACTCAGGAGGTGGAGGCAGGAGGATCTCAAGTTCAAGGACAGAGGCAGCATGCATAACTGAGCAAGATTCTGTGTCAAAATAATAAAAAATGGACCGGGAGTGCAACCCAGTGGTAGAGCATTTGCAAAGCATGAGTGAGACCCTGGGTTCAACCACCAAGTACAACCAATAAATAAATAAATAAAGTTAGCATTGGGTGTTATTTTCATCTCTATATTAACATCTCTGCTACCACCCCACAGCCAACCATCTCTTCTCTGGCCCTCACTCTGAACATCTGATTAACCCATAGTCCTGTCAATTCTGGTGCCTCCTCTGCACTCCCATAGCCTCCACCCTATCCTCAGCCCTCACTTCATCACCTCTCCCCTGGATTACTGCAATAGGCTCTGAGCTTCCACTCTCACCACTCCTCTCCTGCAACCTGTCCTGCCTTGCACCAGTCCTTGCCCTGGAGCCATCTTCCTAACACACCACTTTTGTAGGCTCCTCCTGTGCTCAAATACCTTCAATGATTCCCTATAGTCTGTACACTCCAGCCTTCTCTGGCCCCCTTGTACTCTCTCCTTCCTCCTCTCACAAACTAATCAAACAAATAAGTCTCAAGTTTCAGTCCCACACCTGGGGCTATAGCAGAAGCTGAGGCTTGGAGGCCTTACAATCATCAGCACCAATAAAAACCAAAGGGACTGAAGTTTAGCAGTGGACTCTCTTCTCCCAGGCACAAGGAAGGAGCCTCAACTACTTTCCTCTCTAACCTCCATGCTCAGTCCCAACTCTGTGCCTTTGCCCCACAGCTGCATTGAATCTCCTTCTGTGTTCTTTCATTTAATAAACAATTCAGGATCAATTCCTATCCTACAGTTACTTCAAAGACTGAATTAAGACCATCACCAGTTTTCTTTTCTTTTCTGTTTTTTTTTTTGTGGTACTGGGGGTTGAACCCAGGGCCTCGCGCTTGCATGCTCTGCAAGTGCTGGACCACTGAGCTGCACCCTCAGCCCATTTTCTTACTTTTTGAGACAGGGTCTCGCTAAATTACGCAGACTGCCTCTAGTCTCGAACTTGCGATCCTCCTGCCTCCGCCTCCCAAGCCGCTGGGATTACAGGCATGCGCCACTGCGCCTGGCTCCATCACCAGTTTTCTAAAGCTGACCCCCAACCCAGAAGCTTTTGGTATACAGTCTAAGTTATTCCCCAGACCTGGCACTTCTATGTTGCCTTGACAATGCTTTCTGGCTTTTTAGGAACACCCTGAAGTCTGGTTGACCCTTGAGTTGTAGCAGAGGCCCAAAGTGCACAACGGTTGCTGGAGGCCCCAAGTCTCTTCCTCAAGAGCTAGTGGGCAGGAGACTGGAAACAAGACTGTAAACACAGCCATCTGTTTTGTTTTGAGACAAAGTCTCTCTATAGCCCAAACTGGCCTGGAATTAAAGATCCTCTTGCCTCAGCCTCCTGAGGGCTGGGACTACAGGGGTGCTTTACCACGCCTGGCTCTCACACAGCCTTCTTATCTACTCTCTCTCATCCAACAAAAACAGTCACAAGTCTTGGCCCACAGTTGGTTCTCAGGAAACCAACAGATCAGAATGGCCATCAGAGAGCAGATGAGGAGCCCAGCCCTGCTGACCCAATGTGGTTTCTGGAAGGAAGATAAGTGGCCACAGTCAAGACTTCAGAGTTGCCAGGGCTAAGAGACTACTGAAATCTCTCATCAACACCCACCTCCTGAGGGGTCCTTGGAGAGCCCACCTGAACTTAATCCTTTCCTGTTTGAACATCATTCCTATTGCTCAAATTGCCTTATGAAAATGACCTTGAACAAGGCCCTCTTCTCTAGACTTCAGCCAGAACTATAAGGGTCTCAAAAAGTCACCTACACCAAGGTTCCCTAATTTCACAGACAGGCCCCCTGGAGGAGCCAGGAATGTCCAGGGAAGTGAAAAGAACCTGCCCAAGGTCACCAGAGCCACACTAAGAACACATACCCTCCTTTCCAGACAGGCTCTTTCCATTGCCCCTATGTGGAGGGCTGATGGAGGATGAGATCACCAGGCTGTCCTGGACCTCTAGGAATGTGGACCACTGTGGGAACACACAGGTGGATTCTCCTACTACAAGGACTCCTCCACCCCACCTCTTGATTCTCTCTCCCCCAGACCTCCTATTCGTGGAGGTAAGGTTTTGGAAACACCTCTATGTCCCTCCCCCATTTCTCGGCATCCCTGAGAAAACGAGGCACCCTAGGCAATCCCGCCTCCAGCATCCCTTGGGACTCTGGAGGATACCCTGAACTGTAGCACTCTCACTGAGGGAAGCCAGGAATGCCATCTCCCAGCCTAGGGATTGGAAGCCTTCCTCATTCCCACCACCCCCCACCCTTTGGAAGCTGGAATGTGACCCGCGGAGGAATCCCGCAGCACGCTGGGAAGGACTGCTGCATTCCAGCTCGGTGGCTGCACTGAAAGGGGGAGATGCGGCAGCGACTTCGCGGACTGGGGGTGGGGGGGGCAGGCCACGGGTGCTGCGGCGGGGGTGGGGAGGGAGTCGAGAGAACCAGTCTGACTCGCGATCGCGCCAGAGGGAGGCGGTTCAGCGCCTCCAGCCCCTGGTTTCCTGCTTCTCCCCTCTTCTCCCCTCCACCTTTGTCTCCCCTCTCTCCTGCAAACTTTTAGCCTGTTGGGGGCTAAAGCTGGAGAAACATACGTGTGTATGTGTGCACACGAGTGCCTTAGGGTCTGCCTGTGAGCCTGAGTGTGACTGCATGCGCAGCTGTGAACCTGCGTGTGCCTAAGATGCTGGACAACTGTACCTACATGACTGATATGTATTTGTGTGTCCAATCTGTACGTCGGTGTAGCTCGTGTGGTCATGTAAACTGTATGCATAGGTACATGTACCTGTTTCTCAGGATTTGTGCGTCCTACTGCGATGGCGCGAGGGTGTGGGTGCGACTATGTATGTGATTTTTGTCTCTGCATGTCCATACATCTGAGTGGGTGTTCCGTGTTTGCGACTATGTAAAATGTAAGCATATACATGTGCCCGCCCGCGGGTAAGAGTGTTGTGCGTCTCTGTGTGCATGTGAGGGGTGGGGTCTGAGCGGGGATTCCCGACCCACCCACCCTGCACACGCCCACCAGGCCCCAAGAGGGGGCAGCACAGTGGCGGCGATGGCCGCAGCAAAGACCTTCCTCTCCTCCTGCCCCGCCCCCACCCCATACCTGCGGGTCGCTTCGCAGAACGCCCAAACCGCCAGAAGCTGCGGGCCCGGGGGCCGCTGGGGGCCTTCCTCTTGTGGTGTGAATTGCCCATGGCTGGCCTGGGAGCCGGCGCGGGAACCCAAGCGCACCCCAGCCAGCCCGTCCGCGGGGCCCGCAGCCCCGGGACAGAGGCAACAAGCACAGGCGGCCACCGCAGGCGCCCCCAGCCCCAGCTCAGCCACGCCTCCGAGCTCTGCGGCCAATGGCCAGGCCAGAGGCGGGGCCGGAGGAGGGGCGGGGCCTGGCACGCTTCCCGTAGGCTCCACCCCTCCCGGGACCAGGGAGACCTGCTGAGCCGCCCCGCCCTAAGCGCTCTGGGAAAGGCTCGGCTTGTCCAGGTGGGGCAGGCGGGTTGCCGCTTCTCTGAGGACTGCAGTGGAACTGTGGGAACTAGGGGTTGGCCTCCAGCCTGGCAGGGTCCAGACCCCTGCAACTAAGGCCCACCAGCCACCACCCTGTGAGTGTCACATGTCTGTGTATCTCCTCTGTGTCTTTGTATACAAATACATCAAATTCACAGTATTTCTGTAGTTAGGATCTTCAAAATAATAGTAGCTTCCTTTCACTTAGTCCTTACTATGTGTGAGGCACTGCTATCCGCTTTCATGCATTATTTTGTTTTATCCACAAAATAATTCTGTAAGGTAGGTACTTTTACCCTATTTTACCAATGGGGAAATTGGGATTCCTTAAAGTCAACTAGTCAAACAGCACTAAGCTACAGAGCCAGTATTCAAATCCAGACTGACTCCAATACCCACTGCAGTGCGGTCACTTCTTTGCTTATCTATGTCTCTGCATGACCTTGAAGGACAGTAGTTGGCTGTTTGTGCATAACTGTGTGCTTGAATGTGGCCATGGAGTTGTGTAGCTGAGTATTTATCTATGACTCTAAACGTGTGAGTTTCTCTGCCCAATCACCTGTGTGTAACTATATCCACATTATCAAGTAATTTTTCTTGTCTGCACCGTGCTTTTGAGTACTGCCTATGTAATTATGACTGTCTCTCTCAGGGTAGGTGAATGTCACTGATTTTTGTGTATTTGACTGTGTAACCATGTGCCTGTATGCTGTGTTGTTAGGTGCCGTCAAGTCGGTGCCCAACTCATAGCAATCCTATGTACAACAGACGAAACACTATTGTTAGTGCTTTTCTGCTATTCATACGGTTTTCAATGGCAGATTGTTTTTTGAAGAGTGCGTTGCCAGGTCCTTCTTCCAAGCCTACAGCACTTGATGTTCCCAGGTGGTCTCCCATCCAAGTACTAATGAGGCCTGATCCTGCTTAGCTTCTGAGATCTGACGGGATCGGATGCCACAGTGGTATGGCTACAGGCTGCCTATGTGTATGTTTGTGTATGTACATTTGTAAGACTGTGTACTTGCCTGTGCTCTTGTGTATCACCATGATTGTACATGGGCTCAGTTGGTAGAGTGCTGCTTTGCACTCTTTGAGGCCCAGGGTTGATCCCCAGCACCACAAAGGTGGGAGAAGGTCATGGCAGCTCACCCCCAAAACAATGAATCATCAAAAACCCTATAAATAGTAGATAAGCACTGACATAGTGTGGGGACATGGCACAGCGTTGGGGAATGTTTCATTCTGTTGCACATAGGGTCACCATGAGTTGGACCTGACTCGATGGCACCTAACAACAACAATTACAGACTGATACATTTTTATTAGTATGCAATTGTGTTTGTTGAGTGTATGCCTGATCTATAGTTGGTTTGTGCTTGTGTGTATATGCGTAAGTAATGGAGCTTATAGGTAAACATGTAAAACCACCCCTGTCTACATACATTTGTGGAGCTGTATGACCCTCATTCATCTCCCCTTACACAGGTTTTTATTTTTCAAAGCCCACGCCAAAGCCTTACTCTTCTAAAAATCTTTGAGGCCGCCCAAGGCTTCCATCTCAGTGTCCTCACAGGTGTCCTTGTGGCGGAGACCTGCCCACTGCCCCAGAGCCTGGGCAGTTGACTCTCCTTTACCATCACTGTGCCTAGCCTCTCCAACAAAGGGCAACCTGCTGTAGCAGAGAGAGGATCGGGCTGGGAGTCCAGACCCTGGGGTTCTAGTCCCTGTATAGCATGGCTCATCCTTTCTGCCAGCTGCCAAGCCCCTCCACTACACCATGATGCCTCTTATGCCCAGTGACTCCAAGATACCCTGCTCCCTTCCTGCAAAATGGGAGAGTCAACACTGCACCTAACCCTCCCTGAAGCCCATACATTGTGTACTAAGCTGTGTGCACCAGTCTCTCCACTTTGCACAAAAAAAGGGCATCCTAGTGTCAAAGCTGGGAAAGGTCTCTTAGATCTTCTAGCTCAATCCCCTTCATTTACAGACGGGGAATCTGAGGTTTGTAAATGGGACAGTAAGGGGGGAAGAGCAGACACAACCAAGGATAAGTCCAAATTCCTTGGCATGAACTGAATGAGGATGGTAAAGAACCTCAAAGGATATCTGGAATGTAGCAGGTGCCTCCTTGTCCCCTTTTGCCTGGAAGATGCCTTTGCATCCTCAAGGCCCTGCTCAACACTCTGCTCCTCCATGTCCCCCCTCCCTGGCCGTTCTCTGTGCTTCCACAGCCCTAGTGCTGCCCTCTGATATAGTATTGATGCCACCTCAGGGCTCCCCAGCACCCTGGGTACCACTATCCCAGCACTTGCCTCAAGATCTCAGTTTATTTGGGTATCATCTTTCCAACCAGATTTCCTCACAGGTAGGTACTGTATTACTCCTTAGCAACCCCAGGCAGGCTCAGCACACAACAGGTATGCCTTGCATATATGGCTGAGAAACTTATAAAGGTGAAGATGATGGGGCTTGCACACTAGGTGTAGAAGTGATAGTGGCACTTGTATCTGGCGGTAGTGGCAGTGGTGGCACTTACATACTGGTGGAGGTGGTAGTGATGACACATAAGTACCTGCTTATGACACAAAGGCAGTACCTGCTCCAGGATCCTGCATGAGGAGTACTGCCCCTGGCCCAAGAACAAGAGATATGCAGTACAGCTTGGGGAAGAGGGAGCAGGTATGGAAGGCATGGGGGCCAGGACTCTGGCAACCACATGGCTACGCCTGGGTGCCTTGTGACTCATTTAGGGAATAATGATGAAGATCTCACCTGGCTAGAAGCCGGCAATCCTAAGTAGGCAGAAAGCCCAACTTGGTCATCTCCCCACTATACCCCCAGGAGCCTCCCAGAGATCATGTGCTTTGCTACAAGATTCCTGTTCAAAGCCTGTGCAGGCTGAGCTGTCCTATTGCCCCCTCCATGCCACACAGAGCTGGGCACCCCATGAAGTTGACAGTCCTTTGCTGAACCAGCCTCCAAAGTCAGTGGAGCATAAAGGCACAGAACAGAGTGGGGAATGACAGGGGATGCAGAGAGAGATGTCACTCCTTGCTGGGCTCATAATGCCAGCAACCTGGGAGGCAGAGAATCTTGAGTTCAAGGCCAGGGGAAGCCTTCATAACTTAGTGAGACCCTGTCTCAAAATAAAAAAATTAAAAATGGGCTGAAGGTAGAACACTTGCAAAGTATGTTGGAGGCCCTGGACTCAACCCCTAAGTACTGCAAAGGGTAGGGGGGAGGAGAATGTCATGCCGCCAGCCCAAGAAAGCTACTTTCACCTACTTCCTTCCCCGAGTCAGCCAAGGAGCTGAAAGAGGCCTTGGGATCTGTGCACCCCTCTCCCCACCCCACCATGCCTGCTGTGGCCCAAACAATATAAAATGCCTCCTCTCATTAGTTTTCTTCAGCATGTGACAGACTAGGAGCAGCTGAGAGGGCTTTGAGGGCTTAGGGGGGGTGGGGATTTCCAAAGGGCAGAGGGGCCAGGGGAAACTGTGCTCTGCCCTCTGCTGACCAGTGTGTAGATTATCCTGGCTGCAGCGTTAGGCCACCCCGGTTCAGCCGACTTTGCTGGCAACCCTGCTTTGGGGGCCACTCCCAGGAATGAGGGCCAGTTCCAGCAGAAGGCTGGGATGTGGGAGGAAGAGAGCTGGAACAGAGCCTGAAGGGGTCTGAGGGAGGGCAAGGGCAAAGGCGGAAGTTTCCTTCCTTCCAGCTCATCCCACCCGTGGTAGAGGCACCACTCTGGGAAGGGCTTTTCTATTTGAAATCTGAACAAAGAAGTGGGGAAGGTGAAATCATCCTGGCAGGTGTGGGCTCCTGCCCTGCCCCAAAGGCTGGCTACTGTGTGACCTTGAATAAGTCACTGGCTCCTCTGGGCCTTTGCTACCCTGTCTGTATGCACCAGGAAGGCTCCCTGTGACATCTCAGGTCATCAACTTTGAGTGTCTAGGACCCAGAGATGCCCATGCTCTGGGGGCTCATATTTGGAGTACCCACCTACAGCCCAAAGCCACTTAGTGCCAGGCCCTGGGCTGGGCAGGGCAGAAGAACAAGTCAACCTAGTTCATGCCTTCAGGGTATCCAAATAGTGAGAGATGGTGACCCCTTGTCCCCAAAGAACCCCCAAAAGCCAGCTGGCCCCAGCCAACACCAGGCCTGATTCCAATGATGCAAGTCTCTCCACCCCAGGTCCCCCTCTTCAGTTCTACAGCAAATTGTCACCTCCTCAGGGAAGCTGTCCCTGATCTCTGCCAGGGATCTCTGTTTCTCTTCTGTGGTCATACTTTTTGAACCCTAATTACGTGTTCTACATCAGATCCCACCCAACCAACACACTCAAATTCTGAGGTTCGTGAGGACTAGGACCTTGTCTTTCTTCTTCATCCCTAGCTAGGACTGTGTCTGGTACATAGTAAGTACTCACTGTTTGTAAAATTAATGAGTGAGGCTCCCTCCTCTGTCTAGACCCATGGCAGACAATACCCATCCTTTTGCAGGGGCTGGAAGAAGATGGGCAGAGCACCACCTGTCACATTCCTTTTTGGTAGTACTAGGGGTTTGACCCCAGGGCTTCACACATGCTAGGCAAGTGCTCTACCCACTGAGCTGCACCTCAGACTCTTTTAAATTTTGAGACAGAGTCTTACTAAGTTGCACAGGCTGCCTCTTGCCTTGAACTCTCAATCCTTCTGCCTCAGCCTCCCTCATCACTGAGATTGCAGGCCACCTGTCACATTTTTGTGGAGGAGCCCCAGATTCCTCTATGGAAACCACTCTCCTATGGGATAGATTCCACAGCAGAAGGAACCCTGCCCCGATGACACTGGTCTGGGCCCCAGCCTAAAGATGCCCCTACCCAAGAAGAGTGACCACAAAAGCAAACACTGCCCAACTGCAAATCTCTTAAGCAGACTGCTCTAGAGTTCAGAGGCAATAATTTTCCCTAGGAGTAGCACAGAGATGAGGACACTCGAGCTGGGACTTGAGGGATAAATAGGAGTTCACTTGGATAGAAAAGTGAAGGCAAACACATCCTAGACAAGGGAAAAGCAAATGCAATGACACAGAATGTGGAAATAACATAGAGCATTTATTGAAAGGCAGATACTATATGACCTCAGGCAAAGTGCCCATGACCCAAACTTTACTTTAAAACTATATAGGCCAAAGGTAAGCTGTCCTTTCCCTGACATAGCTCTCATCTCCACACTCAGCCCATTCTCAAACCGAGAGATTCCACAAACCAGAAGGGGTCTTAAAGGACATTCAGTTCTGTCTTTGTCAAGGCAGGGCATGCCTGGGCCATAGTGGGGCAGGCTTGCCCAAGGTCATACAGCAGAGCAGAGTTCAAAATCTGGTCTCTCCACAAACCCACACCAAGGACAGTCCTCCCTCAGTGAGTGGCCAGAGGGAAGCTGATGAGGCCAAGGGACTTCCTGAAGTTACATCTGCTGGACCTGGCAAGGAGGCTCCTGAACTCTCAATATCAGAGCAAACCCCACCCCCAGTCACTGCCCACTGCCCAAGAGAAACACTTGGGAGGGCTACACACCCCATTCCCAAATCTGGTCATGTCCAAGGTTTTACAGTGTTGCTCCCTGCACAGTCAGAAACTCATCCAATGTCCTGTCACTTTGTAGACTGTCACCTTTGGAGGCTCTGTCACTTCCATGCTGTGAGATCACTTCCAGAGGGGCAGGGACCTTGCCTATCTCATCCTCAGGTCTTCTCATCACCTTGAACAATGCATGACACTGCATTGTAAAGAATGTGTTTTTCAAATGCATGAAGCCCAGCAACCTTAAACAACTTACTTTTTCCTCTAAAAGGGCCTTTTCTCTCACCTGTACATGGTACTACGTGCTTGCCTTCCAACACAGGAAAATGCCTAGCCCTGGGTCCGGCTCAGAACAGCCTTCCAGTTATTTCTCTTCCCCTTCAAATTACCCTGCCTTCCATACCCTGCTCATTTCTTCCAGAAAGCCTCCCTGATTACCTCCTAGACCCCAATCCGGGCATTAATCCCAGAAACACTTCCTCCCTATACACTCATCTAGAGTCTACGTGATATTTCTGGAAAAGATGGATTCTTGTTTCCTTTTTTTTTTCTTTGCAGTATGGGGATGGGAGTTGAACCCATGGTCTCACTCATGCTTTTGCTAGTGCTCTACCACTGAAATGCACACCCAGCTCATTTTTTACCTTTTTTTTTTTTTGAGTCAAGGTCTAACTTACACATGCTGCCTCTGGCCTCAAACTTGCAATCCTCCCGCCTCCACCTCCCTAGTCACTGGGATTACAGGCATTCACCAACACACCCAGCTTCTGTTTGCTTTTATTTTTTTAACTTCTTATGTCCAAGTCCTTCTGTTGGACAAAAGTTGAGACACTACCTTTTGTGAAGTGGGCATCTGAGGTGTAACCAAGTGAGGTGTTTTCCAAACATGGATCAGGATGAACTTTAATGCCCAAGTCCTCAGCATCAAACAGCAGAAACCTGCTACCATTGGTCTGTACTCCACAGTTCACAAAGCACTAGCATGTCTATTATCTCTGTTTAAGTCTAGATCCTTAAAATACTCCCGTAAAGCGAGTATTTATTATTGCTATTTTATAGGTAAGGAAAGGGAGAATTGGAGGGGTGAATAATCTGCATTGTCATGAAGCTTGAGATAGACAGGAAGATTGTTCATGTCTGCCTTCGACCCCACTTCTTTCAAATTCAGTCCTTAGAGCTCAGGTGCCTAAAGTTTGTTTTTGTTTCTATCTTTTGCAGTACTGAGGGTTGAACCCAGGGCCTTGTGCTTGCATGCTCTGCCAGTGCTAGACCACTAAGCTGCACCCTCAGTCCATTTAAAAAAAATTTTTTTTGAGACAGGGTCTCACTAAATTATGGAGACTGCCTGTGGTTTCGAACTTGCAATCCTCCTGCCTCCGCCTCCCCTCCCAAGTCACTGGGATTACAGGTGTGCGCCACCATGCCCGGCTGGTGCCTAAATTTATAAACACAATAATAGCAACCTCTTGCCTTTCTACTCTATCTCTTTCATATAATTTTCATATGGTCTCTTATGAAAATCTTGGAGAGACAGAACGGTCACAGACTCACCAAGGCAATGTGCAGAAGATCATCCCTATGAGAAGGTCCCCTCTCTTTCCCATGAGACAGTAATGGAATCTATAAGCCCACAGGCAAGGTGTTTGTCCAATGTCATGGGGCTCACAGGGAGCTGTGCTAGAATTTAAACTCGGATTTGCCTGATTCTCATACCCTCCCCACTCTTATCAAGTTGCCTGATTCTCAACTTCTTTCTGAGCCATTTCCCATCTGTACAGTGAGTTGGCTAACAAGATGTTTAAGCCTCATCTCTGTTTTGTGTCCTTGGGAGAGTCACAAAACCAGCATGAGGTTTGGAGGCAGGTGATTTGAGTCTAAATCTCAGTTTGGTCAAATCGCTCACTCACTGTGCCTGAGCCTCAGTTTTTTCATCTGCACATGGGATCCTCTGAGATAATGGATACAGAGTTTCTGACACATTCAGAATAATCAGCCAGATCTGTTCTTTTCTGCTAAGTCTGCAGGGCAGTGAGGGCAGTAGGGGAATCCTGGAAGCTCAGAGCTCAAAATCCCACTCTCAGCCCAGAGTCCCATCCTACAGTACGGCAGTCAGATGAGAAGAACTAGGACCTGCATCTCTTAAAGTCTTTGGTTCAGAAACTGTAATGTTCCAGGACTTAATGACCTTCCCACCAAAGGCCTTCCTGACCTCCCTGGAATTTTCTGGGTATCCCTCCTTCCCACCTTTACCAACCTCCATTCTGAACATTCTCCCTGAAAGAGTTAAGCCTCTGGGCTTCCCCTTCCTGGCCAGTGGTGCACATAGAGATTAGAGAGATCAGGTTTATTTCTCTTAATAAATGGAAAAGAAGTTGGGCCAAAAAGGTGACAAGGAAACAATTGAAATAATAGGAGGCTGGAGCAAAGAGGAATGGGACTTCCTTCTGTTGTACCTGGGGCCACCTCCAGACCTGGGGAAACAACAGCTAGGGGCAGAGGGTGTTGCCCATGCACGTGGGCTCAATCAGGCTGACCTGCTGCCCGGAAAGCTCAGTGCCACCCAATACCAAACACAAGGCAGAGAGAGGCCTGGCCACCGACCCAGGCTGTTGGAGCAAGGACATACAGGCTCAGCATTTCCAGCCCTCAGCCTCCAGGCTGGCCTCCTGGGAAAAAGGGTACACTGCCCTAGGGTATACCATTAATCCACTAACACTCTACCTGCCAATCTTGACACTTCGACCATAATCCTTCCTGCTGCAATTCTGACCATGCCTTCTTGAGGAAGATGGGGATGATTTCACTCTGAATCCCAGTGGGGCAACCCTGGGACAGACTCCACCCCACCCCCGTACTAGGGCTGCAGAGCCCTTGGAAACACCCCTTACCCAAAGCTTCCTTCAGGGCTTGGTCCAGCCATTCCCAGCCCCATTGCCCTGGCTTCTATTTGTGGCCAGGTGGCAGGGGAGCAGGGCCCTCATCCAAAAGGAAGATCAGGCCGGATGCAATCACACAGGAGGTTTTCTACCCTCTTCCTGACCCCTAAAGTGTTCCTTCTAATTCTCCTCCAAAGGAGGTGGTTAAAGGACACTGAGAGGGTAAACACAGGCAGGATGGGATGGGCCCACACATCCCGACATTTCCTCACCTCCAGCACTGCAGCAAGTCATAGGAAAGGTAGACTTCCCAGGATGGTAGGCCCCATGGGTGCCCCACCCTCCCGCACAGACTGAAGCCATCCCCACCAAACAGAAGACAGAAACGGGGAAATAAGGGAAAAGCCAGGTAAGTGGCTGAAAGTATAGTGACCCTAGCAGGGATGGGCCCGGTCTGCCTCCCCTCCTCTCCAGCTGCCCAACCACCAGATTGGACGGAGCTCCAACTCAGGATTGCCAAATAACTGCTGTATTTTAAGCACCTTACCCCAACCCAGGTACAGGCTCTCCATGTGACTTGGGCCTCGGTTTCCCCTATCTTCAAGCACACTTTCAACCCTGGTATGTTCCTACCAGGGTTGAGGGAAGGAGTGATAGGAGGGGCCAGTGGTTCCCTGATGGTGAGCTCACCACCCCCCAAGGTGGAGGTTTGCGGTTTGGCCAGGTGAAGGGAGGGCAGGTGGAAAAAGCTAACATTGTTAACAACCTCAGGCCCTGTGCTCCAGGCTGGGTCCTTTGTGGAGTTGGAAATCCGGATTCACCTGGAGGGCAGACACTCCTTTGAGTGCTGACCTTCCAGACCTACAGGGACCCTCACCAGAGGCCCAAGGCCACCTGCCTCTCCCATTGGCCCCAGGCCAAAGTCAAGTCTCTGACCCCCTGACTCAGCAGAGGGCAGAACCTGGTGAGCCTGCGGAAGGGGGAATTGCCTCAGCGCCAGCCTGCCTGAACTTCCTGCTTAAGCCAGGGGATCCCTGCCCCCGCGGGGGTCTCCTCCTCAGAGTGGGGCGGGCAAAGTCTGGGGGGCAGCGCTGAGTGGAGGTGCTCAGGCTAAGCCCTGGGCTCCTCCCACCCCTACCACCAGCGCTGGGGTGGTCCACTCCTCTAGCGCACCGCGACCCCCCAACGGAGCCCCCTCCGCCACACCCTCTGCGCCGCAGGGCGCTCAGTCCAGGTGTCTGGTCGCCTTGTCGCCTTACCTCGGCCTTTGGCCTTGGCCCTCTTGGTCTTGTCTTCCGCCTTCTTGGCTCGAGGGGCGGCCGACTCGGCGCCCTCGGTCCCCACCGCCTTCTTCTTGCGCCGCTTGCCCCGCAGCCAGCTGAAGGCGCGGCGGAGGCCCGACGCGCCCGAGCGGGACTTCTTCTTACGCGGGGGGCCACCGGGGTCCCCCGGCTCCTCGGCCGCAGGTGCGACGGGGGGCGCGCGGGCCGCCATGGCGCGGCGGGCGGCAGAACAGGCGGCGGGGGTCAGGCCCCCTGCGGCGCGGCGCCCATGCGCGGGGGCGGCCGCCGCGGGAGACGCGCCCGGAGAAAAGTTTGGGCGGCGGAGGCCGAGCGAGCGCGGCGGGGGCGGCGCGGGAGGGGCTGCTGGGCGGGGCGCGGAGGCGGCGGGGAGCGGAGCGTCGAGGAGGGAGCGGCCGCGGGGCGGGAGCGGCGCTGCTGGCCGCCCCTCCCCGCCAGCGCGGGGCCCCGGAGGACGAGGTCCGGTCCCGAGAGAAGGTAGTCCCGGGCCCCGAGGCCAGCGCGCCCCACCCGGCCGGGGGGGCGGGGTCGTGAGAGGGGTGCTGGAGGGGGCGGTACTAAGGGGCTGTCCCCGAGGGGGTCCCAAAGACAGCGAGGGGACCCGAGGGGCAATGGCTCTGGAAGGGGAAGCGAAATGCTGGGGTTGGCCCACTGGATAGCCCGATAGCCCAAGTTTGGTCCGGGAAGAGATGAGGGATTCTGGAATTCTCCAGGATTAAGGGAATTCAGAGAATTCTTTCCAGGACTCGAGCTATATTGGGGGATAGGCTTCAGAAACACCTGAGACCTGTGCCTGGCTGTAGGCATTCTCCCATCTGACTCCCGAGTCACTTTCTTGCTCAGTACCACACCTTCCCCCAGGGTACAGCAGTCCTGAGGGGTGGAGCTATGGGGTTAGGGTCTCCTGGGTTCCTGCTTCACCCTTTCGTGGCCAGGGTGAGACAATCCTTCCCCCGTTTACCCTTAGGTAGTCTTTGATTCCTTCCTGCCCCCTGCCCATGCCTGGGGCAGGATTTCCCACTGACATGCTCAATTAGGGTGGTTCTCAGGGTAAATAAATGACAAATGTGACAGAGGAAACTGGTGGGAAAGAAAGCCTTTAAGAGTCATGGAAATGCCGTGCTCATTTCCTCCAGGCATCTGGCTCTTTATTATAGCTGACCAAGTACTTTTATATCGTGATTCCAGAACAAGCTATGAGAGAAGCTGGGCAGGGAGTGTTACCCTTTCGTACAGCAGGGAAAGTGAGGCCAGGAGGGGACAGTGATTGCCCAAGAACACAGAGGTGGTCAGCAACAGAGGGGCCAAGGTCAGCATGTGAGGCTTGTATATCTAGCGGCTAGAAACTGCCCTAAGGAGCTAGCTGTTGCTTTGGTGTCTGTGGAACCCCCCCACCCCCGACTCCCCAGAAAGATCTTCTGATCATCCCCACAGTTAGAGTGTGTCTGTATCACCTATTTGACCCTAATCACAGCTTTCTTCTGGTCCTGGTCTCCATGAGGGCAGGGGCCCATTTGTATGGATCACCCCAGCCTGGTCAGCCCTGGCACACTGTAGACCACACTCTGTAGTCTACAACCTGCTAACCTGCATTAGTCCCAGGGGCTCACTGTGATGCATCTGGGCGGTCAGGGACCCTTTCCACCACCTAAAGCCATGGGGAGGATCACTGAATGCCTTTGCTGGGCCTCAGTTTCCTGATGACACCATTAATTTAGATGAGCGTACAATCCCAGAGCCTACAACCATACCACTGTGACATCTGATCCTGTCAGATCTCAGAAGCTAAGGCAGGTCAGGCCTGGTTAGTACTTGGATAAGAGACCACCTGGGAACACCAGGTGCTGTAGGCTTGGGAGAAGGACCCAGCAACCCACTCCCAAAAAACAATCAGCCATTGAGAACCCTGTAAATAGCAGAGAAGCACTAACAATAGTGTTTCGCCTGTTGTGTGTAGGGTCACTATGAATTGGACACTAACTGGATGGCACCTAACAACGACACAGTCCCAGAGTAGCCATTCTGACAAGCACTGGGCCATTCCCCCAGGGTCCTCTTTGCCTAGCCTAACCCTACCCTAAGGACCCTGCCTTTTCCTCTGTTACTGGGTGAATGTCAAAGGAAAAGTGTTAACACACAGGACTAAGACTTGCAGAGAGTGATGTGGAGGATCTTGGCTGAGGGATAGAGTCTGCATGCCTGGGGTAGGGAGAAGGGAGGAAGGCAAGCACTTTGGCTGTTGGAAGGAGTGGTCAGGTGAGGAATGTTGGTTAATCTTGCCCAGCACCAACTGTTTCAGCACGTTCTTCCCAGTGGTGAAGATGAACTACACAACATTCAGGGCTCTTTGTTGAAAAATGAGTATCAGGAGGCAGCCAGGCATGGTGGTGCATGCCTTTAATCCCAGCGCTCAGGAGGTAGAGGCAGGAGGATCGTTGCAAGTTCAAGGCCAGCCTGGTTTGCATAGCAAGTTCCAGGCCATCCAGGGCTACAGACTGAGATCCTGTTTTAGGAAGAGAAAAAAAAAAAAAGGAAGATTAGGAGGCTGAGAGAGGAGGATTGAAAGTTTGAAACCAGAGCCTGTGTGCAGCACGCCTGTAATCCCAGCGGCTCGGGAAGCGGAGGCAGGAGGATCGCAAGTTCAAGACCAGAGGCAGTCTGCGTAATTTAGCAAGACCCTGTCTCAAAAACTGAAAAACTGGGCTGGGAGCGTAGCTCAGTGGTCCAGCACTTGCAAAGCATGCAAGCGCGAGGCCCTGGGTTCAACCTCCAGTACCACCAAAAAAAAAAAAAAAAAAAACAGAGATAGCTGAGCATGGTGGCGCACATCTGTAATCCCAGCGGCTTGGAAGGCGGAGACAGGAGGATTGCAAGTTCGAGACCAGAGGAAGTCTATGTAATTTAGCGAGACCCTGTCTCAGGAAGTAAGGAAAAAAATAAATAAAAGGGCTGGGGGTGCGGCTCAGTGGTCCAGTACTTGCAAAGCATGCAGGCGTGAGGCCCTGGGATCAACCTCCAGTACCACCACCAAAAAAAAAAAAAA
>VMDO01002599.1:0-13114 GCA_007922755.1 Pedetes capensis | reverse complement strand
CCAGATGCAACCTGTACAATTTAGTGAGAATCTGTCCCCTCACTAAAAATAAAAATAACAATAAAGGGGCGGAGTTCAGTGGTAGAGCATTTGCTTACCATGTACAAAGCCCTGGGTTCAACCTCCCAGTACTGAAAACAAAAACTGTTAAGATCCACAAACTTGGGACTGAGGTCGTAGCTCAAGAACACAACAGCAAAGCATCTGAACCAGTACAGCCCCTTTCTCAGGGGAGGGCTTGTGTTACTGCACAGTCCACATGCCTATGAAGGTGGCCCTTGACAGTGGCTCCTGTAATTCTTGGAAAGGCTTCCCTCCAACCAGAATCCCCAGGAGCCAACCCATAGATTGGATCCCCTGATTTGGAGAGCAGAGAGAAGAGGGGAGTAAGGAGAGGTAAAGACTGTACTCCCTTCATTAATGACTCTAACACCCAGACATCCTCACCTCCTATTCCCAACCTGGACCACCTCAGAGCAGCAATCCCAGCACTCCCCCCTGGCCTAGTGGACAGACATGGTTCTGGACCACCCATCACAGGAAGGATCAGCCTGTGCCCCAGCTGCAGTTGAATCCGGCCCCTTGGATTAATGATTTCTCAGCTCAGCTATCTTTCTTTACTGGCTATACAAGCAGCTGAGGGAACTGACTTCCCAGCAGTCACTGTAAGCCCTTACCAAAGTCCAGCCTGAAGACAAACTGTCACCTGACCCAGCAGGAAGTTGCTAACCTTGTCCCCAGGGAGGAACCAGCAATAACCAGCTTCAGAGCAGTAGCCCAAGGGTCCTCCAACTTTGCTCTCGTGTTTGCAGAAAGCCCAGGACCCCATGAATGTTGTCCTCACACACCCCTAAACTGCTTGGAAGACCTGCCTTCCATAGGCACCAGCCTTGTCCCCTGCTGGGCCTGGCCTCCCCCTGCACAGACTCCTTACTCCAGTCTGGGCAGCCATGCCAAGGTGTGGCTGAGCCTCTCTCATTTCACAGGGAAAGCCAGGAAAAGGACTGAGAGCTTGAGCCTGGGGGTAGAAGCGCCTGAGGCCTGTCACCCATCCCAAACACGCCCCATCCTGGTCCCACCCTACCTAACCTTTGGGGTTGGAGAGGCTGGAATCTTAGTGGAAGGCAGAAGAATCCTGCTAAATTGAAGACCCCCAGCAAACCTCAAGGAAGAACCCTGCAGATTCCATCCCACAGCCAGCATTCTTGTGTCCTCTAATCTGTGGCTCCTGGCATCTGTGGCAGCCGTGTTAACATTTCAAACAACCTTCCAGCTGAGGTCTTCTTTGATCTTCCCAGTATCTCCCAGAATCAGGCCTCAAGCCTAATTCCACCCATTCCCTCTCCTTCCCCACCCCTAAGGGGTGAGGGGTAAAATAACTCATAACTTGCCCAGGGAGTCAGCAGGGTGGGCCTAGTGGAGATGCAATCTTATGGCCTCCCAGCTCCAAGTTGGTACTAGCTTCTAGGAAGCTAAGGGAAAAGGGGAGAGGGTTTGGAGAGAAAAGAGAAGTGGGGGGTGTCGCTGTGGCCACCTGATGTCCAGTGTGAAAAGGGTAGTGTTTCAACTGATTCCTCCTTAGCACCAGCTCTGTGTTCCAGGTTTCGAGAGATTGAGCACAGATAATCAGTGATTATCATTCTGTTAGCTGTTTGCCCTGTAGAAGAGTGGCTTCCAAACTCTTTCTTAACTGATTACAGTAGCACGTGCCTGGCGCCTGTAGTCCCAGCGACGTGGGAGGCTGAGGTAGGAGGGTCACTTGCACCTGGGAGTTCAAGTCCAGCCAGGGCAATGTAGTTAGACCCAGTGTCAAAAAAAAAAAAAAAAAAAAAAACAAGAACAATTCTTCTTTTTAGGCAGTGAAACTTTTTTCTCCCTCAAACTAAATCCACCTCAGATCTGATGGATAAAAGCAGTATTTTAGAAGAGATTTATTTTACAAATCAAAACTTACGACCTTTACTTACCATAAGGTAAATCAGTGGGAGCAACAGTGACATTTTGATGACCTAAACGTTTGAAACCCTAGCCGGGCATCATGGCCCCTCACGCCTGTAATCCCAGCGGCTGGGGAGGCGGAGGCAGGAGGATCACAAGTTCAAGACCAGAGGCAGTCTGCATAATTTAGCGAGACCTTGTCTCAAAAAGTAAAAAAATGGGCTGGGGGGTGCAGCTCAGTGGTCCAGCACTTGCAAAGCATGCAGGCGCGAGGCCCTGGGTTCAACCCCCAGTACCGCAGGAAAAAAAAAAATTGAAACCCTGAGTTATAGGGGGTGGTTATGGTCTTAACTGAGTGTCAGTATTCAATTCATTTCTTTTTTGTTTTTTGTTTTTGTTTTTTGTTTGTTTTTTGTTTTTTGTGGTACTGGGGGTTGAGCCCAAGGCCTCACGCTTGCATGCTTTGCAAGTACAGGACCACTGAGCTGCTCTCTCGGCCCATTTTTTCAGTTTTTGAGACCGGGTCTCACTAAGTTACACAGGCTGCCTCTGATCTCGAGCTTGCGATCCTCTTGCCTCTGCCTCCTGAGCCACTGGGTTGCTTTTGTTTTTTTGTACTTGGTGGTTGAACCCGTGACCTTCCACGTGTTTTGCAAGTGCTCTATCACTGAGCTGTACCCCCACCCCATTTTTTGTTTTTTATCTTGAGTCAATGTCTCTGTAAAGTACACAGGCTGCCTCTGTCCTCAAACCTGTGATCCTCCTTCCTCTGCCTCCTGAGTCATTAGGAGTACAAGCGTAAACCACCACACTCAGCTTATTCAATTCATTTCTGTAGCAGTTTGTGTTAGTCATTTGGTAGTTTAAAAATACCGAGTCTTGCCATGCACAGTGGTATGTACCTGTAATCCCAACTACTCAGGAGGCTGAGGCAGGAGGATCACAAATTTGAGGCCAGAGGCAGCCTGTGCAACTTAGTGAGACCCTGTCTCAAGATAAAAAATAAAAAGTACCTGAGGTACAGCTCAATTGTAGAGCACTTGCCTAACTTGTACGAAGCCCTGGGTTCAACTGCCATGTACTGCAATAATAGCAAAAAAACCTCTTCATAAATATATATACATATTTATATGAAAATATACATATTTACATATGTATAGTCTCAAATGATTGTTGAATACTAGACTAAGAAAATCATGTGGCAAAAAGGAGCCCTGAAGCTAACCTGGTTCTCATCTTGGTCTTAGCACTAATTTGCTGGATATCCCTGGGCACCAGTCTCCCCCATCTGAACATCTAATTTCACCTAGGAAAGAAAGTCCATGTAGAAGTATCTGAGTGTGGTGGTGTGCGGGGGTGCAGTGCACATATGTAGAAGCCTTATTAACTCATCCTCACCACTCACTCCCAACCCAGTGCTGAGCCCAGAGAGGGCCTCACCAAGAGGGCCTGCCCAAGTTGGAAGGCAGAGGCAGGTTGCCATGGAGATATGCTTTGTTTCCCCAACTGTCTGGCTACATCTGACAAACACAAAAAGCTCAGCCAGATGGACACTGACCTAGGCTGAGAGAGCAGGGATTTCCTGACCCTGAGATTCAGAAGGCTCACTGCTCTCCAAGGAAAAGGGCTCAGTTCTCCCAACGGCCTGGCTTTCCAGCCTGAAAGGCTTCCTGTAGGAGGTATGGGAGTGCCTCTTATCTAGGTGTTGGCAAATACCTACTCCGCCAGTCCTGGGCAGCAAGGCTGGACCTGTGCCCAAGGGCAAGGATAGGGGGGGAAACACTCAAAGGAGGAATCAAAATATGGGGGCAGAACTCCCTGCCCATGGTCAGAAGAAGATAGCTAAGATCAGGATTCTCAGAAACAACTACCCCACCCTCCATTCTGCACAGGGGCATACCAGCAGTGAGGTACAAACACACCCACTTACACACTGATTCACACCGATGCATCCAGATACATGGATACACAAACCCAGACACACAGGGACCCAACTAGCTACCCATGAACACTGAGGCGCACTGAGACAACCTGTCATCTAAACACATATAAACAGACACAGAAGCACTCTGAAACGCAAACTCAGATACACAAAGAGACACAGTTCCAAATGCACACGTATTCATTGATTTAAATATATATATATATATATATATATATATATATATGTGCGCCCAGAGGCCCATAAGCCACAGTGAGACATGTACACAGACCGGTTACATAAACAGATACAGAGAGACAAATAGTTACAAGTAAAAACACAGATCCAGGTAAAGAAAGAAAACGGAAAGGAACTAATACTTGGAGGGGGCCAATTCTGCAGCAGGCAGCATGAAAGAAAATTTATCTGTCAGATCTTTTTAAAATTCTTCCAACAATCTGTGAGATTGGTAGCATCATCCCCACTTTGTACGAAGGTGACTACATATGTATGTATACATGCTTGGACTTAGGATGTAGCTCAGTGGTAGAGCACTTGTCTAGAATGCACAGAGCCTGGATTTGACCTCAGCACAACAAAAACAAAACACCCAAATATTGAAGAAGAAGGTAAAATATGAAAGCTCCTCTTCACACCCACCTTCTCCACTATCAGTGTTACCCCAGTTTATACCCTCCAGCCTTTCTCTGTGTATTTCCGTAGAAGCATGTAAAGATACTGCCAGTTTAAACATTTTCCACAAAACTGACTCAGAGAGGATGAGAAATTTGACCAAGGTCATGCAGCTAGTTAGTAGCAGAATCAGGATTTGGATTTAGCCCTGGCTCACTCCAAAATGCTCTTTCTGCTGCCTCAGCCTGCAGACAACCACAGAGACACAAATCCAAAGGGGAGGTCCAGGGGCAGGGGGAGGGGTGCAACCTCTGGGCTGGAAAGGAAAGGAAGCTCCACAGCCTCTCTGCCTGCTTGATCACTCTGGGGCCCAAGTCTTAGTCCCTTGGGTGGCTCCTCTGGCAAAGGCACTTATCCCTGCCATTCTTCTTAAGGGGCAGACTATGCCTGGGGTGGGAATCTTTGAATCACTGACTCCTAGGTGGGCATCGAGGAGGTGACTAAGTGAGGACATGCACAGCTCCAACCACCAGGGCCATCATACCAGCTTCCCCCAGACTCCTAACCCCTCTCTCTCTCTCAATCCATTCTCCATGAGGCCCCAAACGAACCTGTTCTCTGGCTAAATCTGGAGTTTGTCCCTCTGCTGCTTAAATCTTCTTCTTGTCTCTAGGGCAATCCATCTCTTGGGAACATAAGATCCCTTACTTTTCAGCCTCAACCCTCATCTCCCCATTTTCTTCACTGACAAAGCATTGCTCATCCTTAAAGACCCATTTACACGTGCTTGTCCAGTCTTCTGACTTCAATGGAGGTCTTGACTTAATTCCATGATGTGAGTAATCACTTCTCTTAATCTTCACAACACCCCTAAGGAGAGCAGAACTATTATTCCCATTTTACAGATGGGTAAGTGGAAGCCCAGAGAGGTGAAGTCCCTTCCTCCAGGTCTACTTTTCTTAAAAGTCAGTCCTGGATCAAACCAAATATAATCATAATTAGCAAACACATTTGTCCATTGCTCTTCTGAAGGTCAAGGACTGGCCTCTTTTGTCTCTGAATCTTTGGTACCAGCACAGACATGACACAGTGGGGAGGGATCAGAGAATGGCTGTTGAGTAGGGGTACCCATCTATTTACTATCTCCCTGACAGAGAATAGTAGGGACATATTTGGGGGGTGGGGGACCCTGTGCAGGTCCCTGCCAGCTGGGACTCCCTCAGGAAGTCACTGAAGGCAAGACTTCCCTTCAGATCTGGTTATGGCTGCCCCTGGATCCTACAGACAGCTGTGCAGACCCTGCTGGGGAAGCAGGTGTCCTTGGGCTCCTCCACATCTCTCTTAGCTTAGGACCTCTCAGCCAATCTGTCATTAAATATTTACTGTTTCCCAACTCTGCTCAGCTTGATGCCAAGCACTGGAGGAGGGGACCGCAAAGGAGGGGACAGGAAACTGTCTATAGTTAGTGATCACTTACCAGTTACCACAGAATCTTCACAACAGCCCTGGAGATTGAGTTCTCAGCTGTATTTTGTAGTTGGGCAAATGAGATTCAAGAGGGGAAAGACGCTGGTCCCAGGTCACATAGCCAGTGAGCCAGGATTCAGTCAGGTGCATGCGCATCCTTCCTCTGCATCCTGCGCCCTGGCCCCCAGCCCGAGAGGATGTGGGCCTGGCTTGGAGGAGCTCACGGAGGCCATTTCTGAGGTGGGGCTGTGGCTGGAACATAGCCTGCCCTGGTGGAGTCTCTACAATAAAAAAAAGCTTGCATTTATCCAGCACTTTCTCTTCCATTAGCTCATTCAGTCCTCCCTAGCATCCCCATGGGTGCCTGTGATTATCTCCATTTGACAGATGAGGGATGGAAACTAAGTGAGGTCAAGTGACTTTCCCAAGGTTGCACAGCCCATGCATGGCAGAGCAGGAGTAAACTTTTGGACCCTAATCTTACCCTAGGGGCCTGGGGATGAAGTTCAGTCTTAGAATACTTGCTTACATGTACAAGGCCCTGGGTTCCATCCTCAGAACAGAACTGCCAAAAAAAATAAAACAATGTAATCCCAGCAACTCAGAAGGCTGAGGCAGGAGGATCACAAGTTCAAGGCCAGAGGCAGCCTGCGTAGCTTAGCAAGACCATGTCTCAAAATAAAGGGGGCTGGGAATGCAGCTCAGTGGTAGAGCACCTGACTAGCATGCATAAGACCCTAGGTTCAACCCCCTAGTACTAAAAACAAAGCAAAACTTCCCCTGGCTTTCTGCTGCCTCTACTTTGCCCCCTCCAGCATCCTCTGTGCTGCCCCAGGAAGCCCTCTGAAATACAAAAGAGATAAGGCAGGCATGGTGGTACACACCAGTAGTCCCAGTTACTCAGGAGGTGGAGGCAGAAGGCTTGGGAGTTCAAGGCCTGCCTGGGCTGTACAGCCAGATCCTGTCTAGAAAGAAAAAAAATGCAAGTTTGCATCCTGTCCTATGGCAGCTCTGTTGTTTGTTGTTGGGTGTTGTGGAGTCCAACTCATAGTGACCTTATGTCCAACAGAACAAAACACTCCCTGACACTGAGCCATGCCGGCACTATGTTAGTGCTCCTCTGCTCTTCATAGGGTTTTCAAAGGCAGATTGTGTTGGAATTGTATCAGGAGTGGGCTACCAGGTCCTTTTCCCATTTACATGGTGCTGGGGGTTGAACTCAGGGCCTCAGAGAATGCATAGCAGCACTCTCTCCCTGCCACACCTTTGCCTGTAGCTAATTCCTTAGCTGTCTGACTTGCTCACCTTTCAAGCTCCTACTCAGCCTATAGGAACCAACCCAACTACTACCTTCCCTAGGAAGTCTTCCTGGATTGACCCTACCAGACTTGTACACTCTTTCTAAGTGCACAATGTCCTTCATATAAACCTCTAAGAGAGCAATTGTTTTACACACACACACACACACACACACACACACACACACACACACACACACTTTTTTTGCAGTGCTAGGGTTGACCCCAGGGCCTTGTATGTACATTCCAGGCAAGTGCTCTATTACTAAGCTACAGCCCCAGCTCTATCTTATTATATTTGTTTTCCTGTCTCTCTTACCAGACTGTGAGCTCCTTAAGGGCAAGGACAGTGATTTCCAAACTCTGTCTCCCCTGCACATAGCTGTGGGTCCTCAGTAAGGGCTTGCTGAATGAACACACAGCATCCCTGAGGGCTGGGCCTACTGGAAGATGACAGGGCATTAACAGAAGTGGGGCATCAAAAGAAGCTTGTATTTAGGGAGAAAAAAAAGAGGGAAGAATTTTACTTTTGGCCATTTGGAGTTTGAAGTGCCGAGGACTTGCAGCTGAACTTGACCTCATAGGTGGGAACTAGAGAGAGGGAAGAAAAACTAACCAAAAGAAAGGATGTCATTCCAACTGCCATTAACTGCTTCCTATGTGCCAGACCCCATGCTGAATGCTTCATGTGATCCCCAGGGGCAGGTAATATCAACCCATTTGATGGAGGAGGAAACTGAACCTCTGAGAAGTAAACTAACTTACCCAAAGTTGTTGTTGTTGTTAGGTGCCATCAAGTCAGTGTCCGACTCGTAGCAACCCTATGTACAACAGGCGAAACACTACAGTCAGTGCTTCTCTGCTGTTCATAGGGTTTTCATTGGCGGATTGATTTTTGGGAGTGGGTTACCAGGTCCTCCTCCCAAGCCTACAGTATCTGGTATTCCCCAGCAGTCTCCCATTCAAGTACTAACCAGGCCCGACTCTGCTTAGCTTCCAAGATCTGACCGGATTAGAAGCTACAGTGCTACAGCTGCAGGCCTACCCAAGGTTAGACAGCTAATAAAAGGCAGAACCAGGATTTAAATTCAGGTCCATATGATGACACATCCATACACCTAAGCCCTCCTCCATAAAGTAGACTAGAAAGGACTGAATTTATAAGACACACACCTTTAAGAGGGAGAGTAGAAGAAGTGATCAGAGAAGGAATTATCCAAGAGATGGAGAAATCAGGAGGGTGATGGTTGAGGCCAAGAAAAGAGCTCCAGGAAAGGCCAAGTCAGAGGTCCCTGCTGCCCCGGAGAAATCAAGCTGGGTTGGGTGAGGGATCTGGCAACTGGGAGCAACTTTCCCAAAGTGCTTTGAGCAGCAGTACTGGGCCTGTGGAGTGGGAGGTGAGAAAGAAGAGGAGGGAGAAGGGAAGGAAGGGAGGACCCTGTAAGTGCACAGGCCTAGGAGGGCAGGATGGGACTGTTTGGGCTGGCCTGGAAATGTTGCGGATGTGAGCAGGTGGGAAGAGCGGGTGGTGAGCATTTGAGCATTTTAAATTGAACAGTTGAACAGATAGACAAGGACACCCTCACCCTCAACAGTTTTTTTCCTTTTTGCAGTACTGGGCTTTTGAATCCAGGGCCTCAAACATACTTTATAAGTGTTCTACCACTAGATTACATCCCCAACCCCTTTTCAAATTTTTATTCTTGGTCATTGTCTCCCTAAATTGCACAAACTGCCTCTGACCTCAAAATGATGATCCTCTTGCCCCTGCCTCTTGAGTAGCTGGGATTATAGGCATGTGCTAGCTTCTCACCCTCAACTTCTTTAGATGGCATCTGTCCCACCTCCTCTGTCCCACCTTGCCAGCCAAGCCACGCTATCCTTATTTCTGCTGCCCTCACTATCAACTGCCCTGTCCCAGGTCTCCCATGAGGTTGTCCAGGACCAGCCACCCCCACCTGCAATCCGCTGTCTCACCCTCCCTAGCCCAGCCTGGTGAGACAGGAGGGAGGAGTTTCCAGGCAGGAAAGCGCTGAGTCACTCAGCGGCACATCTGGTCTCAGATCTTGATACCCAGCTGGAAGGGGCAGGAAGGAAGAGGGCACCTCCCCCACAAGCTCTCCTGGCCAGTCCTGGCCATTGCCAGCTGTGTTGCACAGGCTGGGAGAGAAGCCTCTGGCATGGACTGCTTCACCCACTCAGCTGGGTCCTTTGCTTCTGGGATTACTGCCTGTGCTTGGAAGTGCCTGGGAAGTAGGGCTGATTGCCTCTATTGCACAGGTAAGGTAACTCAGACTAAGTGGCTTATGCAAGATCACACAGACTTGGAAAGCTGGCCCATTGGTGTGCCCTCCCACGTTCTGGGCACTCAGGAGGACATGGTAGAGTCGGTAGAGGGACGAATACACTGAGGGGCTCAAGGCAAACCAACGAGCAATGATAGCAGAAGCTAGGTAGCAGGAGACATGGCCCATGCTACTGCCCAAATGGCCCCTTCCCAAAGTCACGGTGGAGGGAGGGCCACCAACCCACATACTTATCTGCCCTTCCCTCCTGTTCTGGCTTTGCTCTGAGGCACCCCCATCCCATTCCCCAGCAGCCCTTGTCCTTTCTCCACCCCTGCATGCTGAGAGGGGCCGTGGCAGGAGGTATCCTGCTGTCCTGCACTATCTGTGGCACAGACTTCGTATTGTCCTGGGTGAAGATAGATGTTCAGGTCCTGGGGAGGGGCACAGATCATGCTGGGGTCTCTGATTCCTCTCCAGCTGCTCAGCAGCCTTCTCTAGAGCACAGGCTGTTTTTTCACACAAGTCACTTCCCTCTTCCTAGCCTGGGGCATTCCACATACATCATACAGAAGAGCCCGTGAGTCTGTGTTCTTCCATACACCCAACCTGTCCATAATGTTTACTTTTGATTGGTTTAATTGTATATAATGTGGCTAAGAGTCACAACTGTGCCACGTGCTGTTTGACCTTTAGACAAATTTCTGAGACTTCCCTGAGTCTTGATTTCCTCTTCTTCCCACCACCTCCTCACCCGCTCACTGGAGGGCCAAATCCAGGGCCTCAGGCATGATAGACAAGTGCTCCACCACTGAACTGCACCCTGAGCCCTTTTCTTTTCTTTTTATTTTGAGATAGGATCTTGCTAAGTTACCCAGGCTGCCTCTGGCTGCCAACCTGTGATTCTCCTGCCTCAACCTCCCCTGTCACTAGAGTCACAGGTGAGCACCACGGTGCCTGGTGCTTATGGTTATGATTGTTGCCCACATTCTCTACAGAAAAATAAACAACAAGAATAAAATAGGAATAATGCTAATAATACCTCCCTCTCAGAATGTTTTTCAAGGTTGATGTAGATAATTCCTGAAGCAGATACCATAATACAGTGTTCAGAGAAAAAATAAGCTGCTGGACTCAGTGGCTCATGCCTATGATCCCAGAGACTCAGGAGGCGGAGGCAAGAGGATCTCAAGTTCAAGACCAGAGGCAGCCTGAGCAATTTATGGAGACCCTGTCTCAATATAAAAAGTAAACAAAACAAAACAAAAACCTAGGGGATTTAGGTGTGCAACTCAGTGGTAGAGCACTTGCAAAGTATATGCCAGGGGTTGGGTTCAGCCCTCAGTACTGTGAAAAAAAAAAAAAGAAAAAGAAAAAGAATCTAATATTATTATTGAGAGATTTCTGATACAAAATGAAGAATTTGGGAAATGCAGAAACTCAAAGTTGTCAATAAAAACCACCTGTAATTCCATCCAAAAGTACCTTTTTGTGATAATTTTCTTACACAGAATCGAATTACCCTTGCTCACACTCCATGAGAATGACCCATGTGCTTCCAGACTAGAGAGGTGGCTTCAGACTAGAGAGGCGGGCCACAGTTTTCCATTCTAGAAAAGAAAAGGTTGAGCTGATCAGGGAACACAAGTAGATTTAACTCCACAGGGAAACTGCTGCCTTGAATGAAGTCACTCTGGGTTCAGAAGGGAGGAGTGCCATGATCAATTAGTCATACCGGCACAGAATTGGAAAGGAGAAGTATATGCTGTGAAACCATGTATAGAGTCAGAGAAACTCTAAGCAAGACTTCGGTTTCAATATTCTAAGAACTTTTTCTCTTTTCATTCTACTCCCTGCTCCAGATCCTGGCTTTCTCTGGAGAATGGGAAAGGGAATTCTTGCCTCTTCTCCCACTGGACTCCTGTCTTCAGTATACATCTGGGATCCAGTACCCAAACTAGATTTCAGTAGAATCTACCTCTGTTTCACATTCTACATTGTTGTACCTTCTCTGCAGAGCCCAACGAGTCTCTACAAGTCAGATTCTCAATAGGGTGACCTTGGGTTGCTGGGGAGGGAAGAGAGTTTGCGTATTTTTCTCACTAAAAGGGAAGTCTGCAAATAGCATGCATTAGAGCTGTTCCTTTCCACCCAGGCTTGGATATTTGAATATTAAATGGTCCTGTGCAAATGAATGCAAATGAACAGTTCTTTAGGCCATAAGATCTCCTAAGCTCAGGCAAAGTGGATGGGGCTAGGGTCAAGCCAAACCTCCCTGTGGGTGAGTCAGGGTGTCACTTGAACATTTCAATTGAAGGATGGCTTCGGTTGTAGTGTCTGGGCTCTGCCAGAGAGGCCTAGATTCAGTAAGAGGGCAGAGACTCAGAAAGATGAGAACCAGGGATCCTAGAGTTCCTAGAGTTGGGAGTGGCTTAGTCAAGGGGGAGGTCATCAGGAAAATAGATGGGGATTTAGTGATGAGGAAACTGCTGGGAAGGAGGCCTTTGGGAGGGAGCCCAGAGAAAGGAGAGAAGTCACAAGGGACAAGTCTTGTTATAATATGACTCTTGCCATGCCCTAGGAACTGAGCTGTAGACCCACTGCCCACTTTTCCCCACTCCCAGTCCTGGAGCCTTGGCAAGAGCTATAACCTAAGGCTGCAGTGGGCCATCTCTGAGGTCCTGGAGATTCAAATTGTCCCCAGGACTCAAATTGCTTTTTTGGGAGCTGCCTTCTGCCCACAGGTCCTCAGAGATAGGAAGAACCGCCAGGAAAATAGGGAAAACCTAGGGAGGCTCTGTGGCCCTGTGTGGCCTGGGGCCAAGCCTCCCTCCCCCAGGCCTCCAGGGCTTATTCCCAGCCTTGGCCCTTGGCATCTTGCCCCTAAGGCCTCCCAGTTTGATGCTCAGGGATAGTGGGTGTGGCTTGTGAGGTCCCACCCCAGCAGACACTCCAGAAACAATCAGTCATCAAAAACCCTATGAATAGCGGAGAAGCACTGACAGTAGTGCTGGGCATGGTGGTGTCAGGTAGTGTTTAGTCCTGTTGTACATGGGGTCAGGATGAGTCAGATCCAACTCGATGGCATCTAACAACAATAGCTCAGAGCAGTGCCTGACACCAGGGTGCCAGCCATGTCCCTCACAGTCAAACTGAGTAGAGACAGGGTTAGGCTCTGGGACCCGAGCTGAAGTGGGAAGGTACCATTAAATTGCCCCAGAGCCATATCTACCCAATTATCTTGTTTCAAGCCCTCACTGAGCTCTCATCCCCTCACCGAGTCCCATCTCCTCACTAAGCCCCCATCGCCCCTGAGCCCTCAAGCCTGCACTGAGTCACACCCCTCCCCTGACCTCTTCTCCTCTCCCTTAGCTCTGTTGTTGTTGTTGTTAGGTGCCGTCGAGTCGAGTCCGACTCATAGCGACCCTATGTACAGCAGATCGAAACACTTGCCGATTCTGTGCCAGGCAAACAATCTTATTTATGTTTAAGCCCATTGTTGCAGACACTGTGTCAATCCATCTGGTGGAGGGTTTTCCTCTTTTGCGTTGACCTGCCACTCTCCCAAACAT